>PVKE010023654.1:0-11618 GCA_004027555.1 Craseonycteris thonglongyai | reverse complement strand
GATACTTGTTTTAAATTAAAATAAATACATGGGTCTATTGGGATATCTTTCTCAGTGAAATGGTTGAACTGCTATCTTTGCCTGTTTATAATAAACTTGGTTTTCTTAGTTTTTCTCTAATGAAAAGCTTTTCATTTTTTAACTTATATTTCAAAAGCCAAAAAAAGTTTATGTAGCTCCTCATGATTTTAGAGTCATCATCTCTTGCAGTCAGTTTAACTCTACCATTTAACTGTTAGGTAGGAAGTTTGTCATGAGTGACAGGAGGTGCAGAAGATCACTGCCTATTCAAGGGTGGCAAACCTTTTGGCAATTGAGTGCCAAAGTTTATGAAATAAGAGTATACTAGCTCGACTCACGTGCCAACCCATCGAGTGAGATAGAGGTATCAATTATTTTTATGTCTATAAGAGCATAAACAATAATTTTTAAATGATATTCACAGCTCCGCGTGCCAAAATAATTGCTCCGCGTGCCCAAAGTGGCCATAGGTTCGCCACCCCTGGCCTATATCAACTCCCCAGGGACCACCATGGGCCCAGCCCTCAGAGGTGAATTATGTTAAAAAGTCCCAGGGAAAAAGAGAGCTAAGACCCCAATCAAAACTACCTGTTTTTTGATGTCTGCGCACAGTGTTAAAGCTTGCCTTTGGCTTAATATTAGCCTCATTATAATGTAATTACAATAAATTGGTGTTATGGTTTTGACCCTCTTCCCCTTCCCATGTGTTTTTCTATGAGCATTCTGGGTAATGGCATGTGCAGAAAGAAAACAGTCATATGACCTTACACATGTCAATCAAACAACCAAGTGTCTTTCACACTTGCAGGGCTGGCTCAGGGCCAGGAATAAAGCCCAAATCCCAAACCCATCAGGGCCTTTGCCTCTCTTGGCTTGGCCCATTTATCTCTTGAAACATATTTCAATAAAACTTTACTCTGCTTTCCTTTGTTTCACTGATCTGTAATTCTTTTCTGCATCTGTGGAAAGAACCGAGCTTCATCTCAGCCTCAGTATGGTAACATAACTATGAATTTGTCACTGATTTGAGAGAAGGCTGTAGGTGGCCCTTGTCTGTTTTTCCATGACAGTGGAGATCATATGTGGTTTTGGAATTAAAATATCTATTTGGATTCCAATTTTTCTCAGCCTCAGTGTTTTTTTACTGGCAGAAGAGAGACAACACTCATAAGATTGTTCAGAAATTTTAATTAAATAATGTCAGCAAATAAGGCACATAAAATTCATTGATCACTGTTATTTTCTTTCTTATAATATAGCTAGAGTTTATTGAGTGTTTGCTGTATAAGGGGCACTGCATAAGAATCCTATGTGGATCTATTCGTTTAATCCTTGTAGGAGGAACTAAACACAGGCTTAGAGAAATTCAGTAATTTGCGTAAGAGATGATATCAACATGTTGAAGCAAGATCTGAACTCCATCAATCTAACTTCATAGCCTATATGCTGAATCACCACACTACCTGAAAAAATTATTTTTCAAAAAGATATGAAAAAGTTGATTAATGTTGTATTTTTTCTACTTATCAAATGTTTAGAACTTTGACTGCTAAAAGCCTTAGAGGAATTGTTCTTAAATAGTTCATGCAGACACACCCAAGATGATATTATGACTTTCTTAAGAGTTCACATGACAAATACAAAACTCAGTCTATAAGCTTGGGTGTGCAAAAGGCACAACTTCATTTATTTTTCTCTATAATGAAACTTAAGTTCCTTCAAGTCACATTCAGGTGGGTAGTAGAATGGAGTCCAGGTAACCACAATCAATTAAGAATCCCTCTTACTTCTCAATCAAATCTGAGGTCATCTCAACATTCCATACCACTGGGAACAGGCAGGAGATTAGTCCTCTGTTGTCACCTATCTTTTTTTCTGCTGAGATGTACATGTTCTTGACCAATTCATGATCATCCAAACCCAGAGGCATGGCTCTATTTCAATTACTTCTGAGCCCCTCTCCGAAGTACAGGACAAGTTTAAATTCTCTCTCATGCCAGTTGTAGCCACGGGAAATTCTGGGATACTGTCTTACAACCTTTGTACTAAGATAAAATGCAGGCCACTTGGTCATTTCTACTTTTTGTCAAACATAGGTTTGCCACCTCTCTGTACCTAGCTGTACCTGGCGAAGTTAAACAAATGTCCCCTTTCTCCTCAGTAGTTTCAAACCAATGGTGTGCTGGTGAGTGTTTATGAAACAGTTCTTCATGGAGAGAAGTCTTGATTTGTCACAGTTTCCAATTTATGCAGTAAAAATATTCCCACCATGACCAATTTTAAGCTACCAATGTGAGAACAATGAAGGTAGAGTTGGGAAGAGATGCCATAGTTGACTTCCATGAGCAAATACAGATGGCTCCATCACACCATTGCTCCAAACTAACTGAATGGTCTACGATCCTCATTTACTTAGTCAACTCAGGGCTCCATCTAGGAGAGCTTCAGGGAAGGACCTTTCAACACTCACCAATATCTATTCTTCTCTGTCCCATTTCCATTTCTAGTCTGGCTACCTTAGGTCTCTTGAGGGCTAAAAACATTGGGTTTGCCTACTACATAGTCATCCAATTTATATCTTTTGAAAACAAAATCCAAACGCTTGACTCTACTGCATTAGTTATTCAATGACGACCTATATAGGTAATAATAGCTTATGACATAATGCTGAATTGGAAGAGAAAAACATTTAACAGAAAATACCAGCTCATATATTTACATATCGAAATGATAATTCACTACATTACACAGAATTCATTCTTTCTATTACCTCCCAAGCCCTCACCAGCACTGCCTGCCAAAGATTATACCCTCTACTCATTCTCTGTGGGGCAAAGGCCCAGCATATACTTCAGTGGATGCTCAGGGTAGAAGTGCAGGTGTGCAAAAAACACAATTTCATTCCTTCTTCTCTATAATGGAAATTAACTGATTTTTAGCATGGAAATTTGGCCAATTTGTTAAAATTTAAAATGTGCATACTTTTTGAACCAATAATTTTATTTTTTTGATATATTCCTGTTATAGATTGAACTGTATCTCCCCTCCCCAAAAATTCATATGTTGAAGTTCTAACCACCAGCACTTCAGAATGTGACTGTATTTAGAGGAAAGGTCTTTAAATAGGTAATGAAGTTTAAATAAGGGCATCTGGTTGAACCCTAAGTCAATAGGACTGCTGTCACATCAAGAAGACAAGATTAGGACACAGACACAGATAACGGGAAAACCACATGAAAACACAGAAAGAAGAAAGTCATCTACAAGCCAAGAAGAGAGATCTTTAAAGAAAACAATCCTGTCAACACCTTGATGGCAGACTTCTAGCCTCCAGAAATGTGAGAAAATAAATTTTTGCTGTCTAACCCACCAAGTCTGTGGTACTTTTTTCTGGTAGCCCTAACAAACTAATACAATATTACTTTTTTTTAAGATTTATTTTATTTATTTTGACAGAGAGAGAGAAGGGGGAGGGCCCAGAGCAGTCTTCATAGTCGACAGCATTAGTTTTCCATATAGTTTCACTCCACAGGTGGGCGTGGGGCTGTGCAGGGCAGGAACTGGGCCAAGAGCCTCCCGCATAGGCCCTGGCAAGAACTGAACTGGGGGCACACCCCAGTTCAGCATATGGGTTCACATGGGCCAGGGCCAGGACTCGATCCTCAGTCCTTCAAGGTGAGAGCTTAACCTGCTGAGCCATCCTAGCTTCCCCTAGTACAATATTCTGAAAAAAAAAAACAACACAAAAATACTTGTGGGAGATGTTATTAAAATGGCGGCGTTAGAGGAGCTCCTGGAAATCTTCCCTGGAACTTACAACAAACTGAACAGGTATAATTCAACAAAGAATTCCTTACACAACATATAAACACACCTGAGAGACCATGCATTGAAAAATCTGAAAGTAGGCAAAATGGGATGAACAAGGGAGAAGAGAAGGAGAAAGAGCAGAGATGGGAACTGTAGGACACAGGCTGGTGAGTTCCTGGGAGAGGGAATGAGTAAGAATGAGATGACAGGTGCACATTCTATGGCCTTGAGCATTCCTGCCTGAAGGATCAGCATATACTATGGCTGAACCCAGGACTTCAGGGCAAAGAACAAATACAGGAGAGCAAATGCCTCACTGCCCTTACTATCCTCACCATAAGGCAGAAACAAAGACACAGAGCCTGGCCGACTCCCCCAACCTTCCCAGTGGTTCTACAGCCCCCAGAAGCAACGGTAGCAGTGAGTATTGGGTTAAAAAGCAGAATATCTATAGCCCTGAGAGCTGGGAAGACAGTTCCCAGGCAGCAGATACACAGTGTGGCTAATTCCAGTGACAGGGAAGGAGTGCTGGGGGCAAGACAACTGTGAGCCATTATTTGGAAGACATCTGCTGCATCTGCCAAGGCACCCCACTTCCATCTTTGCTGGCAGAAACCAGTGGGGGCATCCAGGCAGCTGAGACATACAAGTGCTGCTGCTCTGGCTGCAGGAGCAGCCTTGGGGTCTCAGAGGCTCAGAGCCCCATTGCCCACCACATCCTCCCATGGGGGTGGTGCGTTGATAACAAGGTGACCTGGTCACAGAGGAGCCCACCTACCAGAAAATCTCCCATTGAAAAAAAAGATGAAATAGCCAGAGAAAATAAAATGCTGCAGCTCAAGAGAAAAAATAAAATGCTCCAGTAACACCTACTAAAGAGCAAAAAGAAAAAGACCTCTTCATCACCTGCTGCAGAATACATTCCTGTAGCTAGATGCTCAGGAAAAGAAACATGTTAATATCTCTGAATTAATATCTCTGAATGACTAAGAAAACAAACCTGATCAGAAAGAAAATTTTAAAATATATAGAAAAGGAACTTAAAGACACAAAAATATGTGACTTAAATTAAAAAGAATTCAAGCTTGCAGTTCTGAAAACAGTCAATGAGACACAAGAAAACTCAGATTGGTGGTTTAATGAACCAAGATTTTTTTTTTTAATTAATGAACAAAATGAATATTTTACTGAGTAGATAGAAAAAACTTTTTTAAAGAACCAAATAGAAATTTTGGAGGTAGAGAACTCAGTAGAAGAGATACAGATTGAAATAGCTAGCTTAGGAGATGGCTGACCAGATTGAGGAAAGAATTAATGTCAATGATAGAAATTTGGAAATGATGCAGATGGAAGAAGAGAGACATTTGAGAGTTAAAAGAAATGAAAGAACTCTACAAGAACTCTCTGACTAGGAATGCCAGACTACCTCAATGATTGAGCACGTGCCCTTTGATTACAAGGTCAGGGGTTTGAATCCCAGCCCTGGCCCATGAAAACCCATATGCTGAACTGCAGTACCACTGGTAATGGCCTAGCTAGCAGCAATGGTTCTTGCCTCCCATGCAGGAAGTCCCAGGTTCAGTTCCTGCCCAACATGGCCTGACATCCACTTGTGTGGCATGAAAGCATATCACAACTAATGATGTACAACGATAGGGATTACTGTGGGCCCTCCTCTCTCTCTCTCTCTCTCTCTCTCTCTCTCTCTCTCTCTCTCTCCCCCCCCTCCTATTCTCAAACAATAAATCTTTTTTATTGGGAAAAAAAAGAACAACTATCTGACTTCATTAGAAAGAGAAATATAAGAATAGTGGGTATACCTGAAGGAGAAGAAAGTAAGATGGGTACAGGGTCTACTAAGGCAAATAGTCAATAAGTAGTTTTAAAACCTAGGGAAAGAACTAGATCCTTGAGTCCAAGACGCGAACAGAATCTTAATAGACCTTCTCCAAGGCACATTATATTGAAACTGCCAAAGGTCAACAAAAAAAGAAAGACTTTTCCAGGCAGTCAAAGAAGAAAAAACTGTAACCTGTAAAGGAAAGCTCATCAGACTTCAAGTAGAAACTGTACAAGCCCAGAGGGAGTGGAATCAAATTTTCAAACTATTGAAAGAAAGAAATTACCAGCCCAGAATAATTTATCTAGCAAAGTTATTCTTTAATATGAAGAAGGAGTAAAGACTTTTCCAGATATAGAGAAGCTTAAAAAAATTGTCACCACAAGACCTGCACTACAGGATATACTGAAGGAGGCTATGTGACCTGAAACAAAAGTCAAAGGGATACAAAAACATGAGCAAGATTACTAGCAGATATTCAGAAGCAGGAAATGGCAACTGCTATACAGAATAGGGCACTACTCACTCAACCATAGCATTAAGGGAAAAGAGGATAAATACACATACTAAAAAGAACAAGAGAAGGAAAAAACAACTTACTATTGCAACTCAGAGATCAACTAACAATAAATAGGGATAACTTGTGACAACAAAACATAAAAGGGGATGATATAAACATCTGAATTTGCAAACAAGAATGGTGAAAAGAAGCACGCTTTAAAAAAAGGACTACTATATACACAACCTTTCTTTTACATAAACTTAATGGTAAACACTCAAAAAAATTCAGAACTGAGACCAATAATATAAAAAAATAAGGAGTGGAGAGAAAAATTATAGAATACTACCAAACTTAAATAACAGACAGAAACAAAAAGGCAAAGAAAGAGTACAAACACTGAGCTACTAGAAAACAAAAAATAAAATGGCTATAGGAAATCCTCATATATCAATCACCACCCTAAATGTAAATCGAACTAACCAGTAAAAAGGCACAGAATAGCAGACTGGATTAAAAAGAAACCCCAACCTTATGTTGCCTCCAAGACACACGACTCAGCCACAAGGACAAATACAGACTGAAAGGGAAAGGGTGAAAAACAATACTCCAAGCAAATGGCACCCAGAGATAAACAGATGTAGTCATACTTATATCTGATAAAACAGACTTCAGGGGGAAGCCGGGATGGCTCAGTGGACTAAGCACTTGCTTTGTAGCCCTAGGGACCGAGAATCGAATCCCGGCCCCGGCCTATGTGGTCCCATATGCTGAACTGGGGAGTGCCCCCAGTTCGGTTCTCACCTGGGTGAGACCCCGGCCTAGTTCCTGCCCTGCACAGACCTGTGCCCACCTGTGGAACAAAACTATGTGGAAAAACCGATGATGTGCAACAATGGGGACTATTCTGGGCCCTCCCCCTTCTCTCTGTCTCAGTATCTCTCTCTCTTTCTGTCAAAAATAATAAAAATAATTTAAAAAACAGACTTCAGGATACAAAATGTAGTAAGAGACAAGTTGGGCATTTCATAATGATAAAGGGGACAACCATAACAAAAACACATGACACTTAATATATGTGCCCCAAATCAGGCATCAAAATTTACAAAATCAAAAACTAACAAAATCAAAAGAAGAAATGGACAAAAACACAATTATAGTACAGGACCTAAACATCCCATTGAAAGCCACAGATAGATCATCCAAACAGAAAATCATAAGGAAATATCAGCTTTAAATGATACATTGGATCAATTGGACATAATTGACATTTACAAAACACTTCATCCTACAACATGACTATACATTCTTTTCTAATGAACATTGAACATTCTCAAGAATAGACCATATGCTGACACAAAAAAATTAACCTCATCAAATTTAAGAATATTGAGATCATACCAAATTCTTTGACCATAAGGCTTTGAAATTGAAGGTCAACTGCAAAATCAGAAAAAAACATGTATACATGGATATTAAACAACATGTTGTTACAAAATGCCTGGATCAAGGAAGAATTAAAAGATTAAAAAACACACATGGAAAGTAATGGCAATGAAAACACAACAGAACAAAATTATTGTAATGCAGCAAAAGTAGTAATAAGAGAAATTTATATCATTATAGGCCTATCTAAAAAAAAAAAGATAAATCACAAGTAAACAACCCAACATCGCATCTTAAACAAACAAACAAACAAACCAACAAACAAAAATAAACTCCAAGGTAAGTAGAATAAAGAAAATAATAAAAATTAGAGCAGAACTAAATGAAATAAAGAACAGAAAAATAATAGAAAAAAAATAATGCAACAAAGAACTGATATAAAATTGACAAAACCCTAGCTAGGCTCATAAAGGGAAAAAGAGGAAAGACACAAATAGCCACAATTAGAAATGAAAAAGGAGAAATTATGACACATACCACAGAAATACAAAGGATTATACAAGAATACTGTGAAGGGCTATATGCCAGCAAATTTAACAACCTAGAAAAAATGGACAAGTTTCTAGAAACACATATTCTGCCTAGACTGAACCAAGAAGAACTGGTAATCAAAATCGACCAATCAACAGTAAGGCAATTGAAAAAATCATCCAATAACTCCCCAAAAGCAGAAGTCCAGGACCAGACGAGTTTTGCCAGGCATTCAGAGGAATTAATACCTATCCTCCTCAAACTCCTTTAAAAAAGGAAGAAGAGGCAATATTTCCCAATGCATTCTATGAGGCCAACATCACCATGGTGCCAAAGCCTGCTAAGGGTAACACCAAAAAAGAAAACTATAAACCACTATCTCTGATGAACCAGATGCAAAAATCCCCATCAAAATACTAGTGAATAGAATACAATAATACATTAAGAAGATTGTACATTACAATCAAGTGAGTTTCATCCCAGAGGCACAAGGATGGTTTGACATATGCAAACTGATCAATGTGATACACCATATAAACAAAATAAGACATTAAACCATATGATTGTAGCAATTGATGCAGAAAAAGCATGCATTACGATAAACCTCCATTTATGATCGAGACACTCAGTGAAATGGGTATAGAAGAAAAGGACCTCAACATAGTCAAGGCCATATATGACAAACTCTAGGCTAATATTATATTGAATGGTGAATAACAAACCTTTTCTTCTAAAAATCAGAAATAGCATAGTACAAGAAGTCCTAGCCAGAGCAATCAGATAAAAGAGAAATAAAAGGTATCCAAATTGGGAATAAAGAAGTTAAATTGTCACTATTTGCAGATGACATGATTCTTTATATAGAAAATCCTATAAACTCCGCAAAAAAAAAAACAACACAATAAGAACAATAAATAAATATAGTAAAGTTGCAGGATACAAAATCAATGTATAAAAGTCTATTGAATTTCTATATACTAATAATGAAACTTCAGAAAAAGACAAATATATTGTTTTTAAGAATTTATTGGGTTTTTTTTAGGGGAAGCTGGGATGGCTCAGTGGGTTAAGCACTCACTTTGCAGTGCCAGGGACCGAGGATCAAATCCTGGTCCCAGCCAGTGTGGAACCATATGCTGAACTGGGGAGTTCACTCAGTTCAGTTCTCTGTCTCTGTCCCTGTATCTCTCTCTCTCTCTCTCTGTCAAAAAATTAATAAAATAAATAAATAAAACTTAGAAAAAAGAAAAAGAATTTATTGTTTTTGACAGAGAGAGAGAGACAGAGAGAAGGAGAGGGCCCAGAATAGTCTCCACAACTGCACATCATCGGTTTTTACACATAGTTTCATTCCACAGGAAGACGCGGAGCTGCACAGGACAGAAATTGGGCTGGGGTCTTCATCCCGGTGAGAACTGAACTGGTGGCACTCCCCAGTTTAGCATAGGGGTCCACACAGGCCGGGGCCAGGATTTGATTCTCTGTCCCCGGGGCTGCAAAATGAGCACTTAACCCACTGAGCCATCCCAGCTTCCCCCCCAAATTTTTTTTTTAATTTTAATTTTAATTTTATTTTATTTTGACAGAAAGAGAGAGAGATACAGAGACAGAGACAGAGAGAGAACTGAACTGTGGGAACTCCCCAGTTCAGCACATGGGTCCGCCTGGCCGGAGCCGGGACTCGATCCACAGTCCTTGGGGCCCCAAAGCGAGCACTTAACCCGCTGAGCCATCCCAGCTTTCCCACAAAATATTTTTAAACTATACTTTTTGTAATTGAAACAAAAAGAATAAAATACCTAGGAATAACTTAACAAAAAATAAGAAGAAAAGAAAGAGGAGAAGGAGGAGGAGAAGGGGGAGGGGTAGGGGGAGGAGGAGGAGAACCTAACCACTGAAAAATATAAGAAATTGAAAAAGAAAGAAATGGAAAAATATTTTGCATTCATGGATTGGAAGGATCAACAGTTAAAATGGCCATATTACCCAAGAGCAATACACAGATTTAAGGCAATTCCCATCAAAATTTCACAGACTTTTTTAACAAATAGAACAACAATAACAAAAAAATCACCAGATTTGTATTGAATCACAGAAGACCATAAATAGCCAAATCTGTCCTATGGGGGGAAAACACAAACAACAAAAAAACAAACATACAAACAAAAACCAAAGCTGAGGGCATCACACTCGTTGACTTTAATTTATACTATAAGGTGACAATAATCAAAACGGCATGGTATTGGCCAAAAACAAACAAACAAACAAACAAACAAAAACAACCAAAAAACCGGACATACCGACCAATGGAATAAAATGGAAAAGCCAGAAATAAAGCCACATATATATAAAGAGATAATTTTCAACAAAGGAGCCAAAAACAAACAATGGAGAAAATAAAGTCTCTTCAATAAATGAGGCTGGCAAAATTGGAAAGTCACATGCAAAAGAATGAATCTGGACCGTGATCTGTCACCACATACCAAAATAAACTCAAAATGGATCAAAGAATTAAACATAAGACCTGAAATAATAAGTTGCATAGAGGATAACATTAGTACTAAACTTACAAACTTTGGTTTCAGAGAGAAATTTATGAACTTGACGTTAAATCCAAGGGAAGTAAAAGTGAAAATAAATGAATGAGATTATATCAAACTAAAAAGTTTCTGCACAGCAAAGGGAACCATCAATACAACAAAGAGACAACCAATCGAATGGGAGAAAATATTTGCAAACAATGCCTCCAATAAGGGGCTAATATCTAAACCAGCGGTGGCCAACAAGTCGATCGCGAGGTCAATTTTGGTTGATCATCGATCGCTCGCAATGTCTGGGGTGGAATTCGTGAGGCCAATTTTGGTCAATCGTCAATCGCTCGCAATGTCTGGGGTGGAGTTCCGTGTACCATGGACTTTGAAGCGATTGTAGAAGACAAAACTTTCTAGCAATAGTTTAATGCATTCTGGGAATTTGCCAAGGTCATAAATTCCTAGAATTCTGACAGCCTGACACTGTGATCTCCGCCCACCCAGACAATACATTTTGACTTATGTGTTACACTTGTCACCGGATGCAACGCGTGAACGCAATAGTTAGACTTGACTCATCGAAGAACACAGTCAGTTAGCTTGAATATTTGGTAGTGTCATACGGTAGCTTCTTTTCTTTTGTATTAACAGTATTATTATCAATCAATACTATTTATCCTCGGTGACCATGTTGAGTTTCAATTTTTCTTCTGTTTAAAATGTAAGTACTTTTTCTTTGTTTTAAATTAAATTGCTTTTCTTACCTATCTATTTACTTGATAAGTGAGCATTCTCGGCAATAGATCTCTAAACTGCGGTCATTACACTGAGAGAAAAATAAGGGACAGTATTACAAATATATTAGGAATAACAATAATTCTATTTAAAGTAAGAAGTCAGTATTGTAAACCATAATAAATATATTGTAACTTTAACATACTTCTTGTAAATTTGAATATATCTATATTAGATTTTAATATACTTGTATTGTTGTCCCCGA
>PVKE010023653.1:0-24462 GCA_004027555.1 Craseonycteris thonglongyai | reverse complement strand
ATTTAGATTTCCCAGTCTCCAGAACTTTCAGAAAATAAATTTCTGTTATTGAAGCCACCTAATCTATGGTATTTTGTTATGGCAGCTTCAGCTGACTAATACACTGTATCTTTTAGGCAATCCCAACCCTTGGAATGATCAAGAAACTATGCAATAGCCTTTTTTATCAACTATTCTATTTCAGGCATTATACTAGGTACTGTAAATGTACTACTTTATTTTATTCTTAGAATTCCATGAAGTCATTTTATGAATGAGGAAACCACAGTTCAGAAAAGAAAAGTCAAAGTCACACAGCTAGTAAATGACAAAGTTTGATCTTGAACCCAGGCTTTGTTTGTGCCTTGACAATTCATTGCACACTCTCTCTCAATAGTAAAGGAGACTGCTGTAGCTAAGAGACAGTGCTAGGAATAAACAGTGCAGGACATATTTCCAGTATAAAATTTTACCTAGACTGTCCTTTTATTGATCACCTACTTGCTAACTACCATTTGTGAAATAATATTTATGCCATAAATGCCATCCTGTAGTTTTTTAATTTTATCCTGTTGTCCAGAGGTCAACTCACTTTTTTTTTTTTTTCTGCAAAAGGCAAGATAGTAAACATTTTAGTCTACTGGGGCATGTGGTGTCTGGGGCATGTGGTGTCTGGTACTCAACTCTGTTGCTATACCAGAAAAGCAGTCACAGGTAATACATAAGTGAGTAAGAAATTCTGTGTCACCATAAATTTCATTTACAAAAACAGACAGTAGATTGTATTAGGTTCTCATGCCGAAGTTTGCCAGCTCCTCCTGTAGTCAGTAATGTTGAAAGTACTTGAAAAGGATTTGATTAGAGATGTGTTTTTTGAGAGTGGATTTAGTAGTAACATATATGATTTGGAAGAGGATGAAAATAGAAGCAGAGAAAGATCAAGAAGAAAGAGACCCAACAAACTTATTAGAGGCAAGAAAAGAAAGGAGCAATGTGTCTCAAGTATCAATATGTCAGAATTTTAGATCATATGTTAATCCTCTTTAGAACTTAGATCGTTTCCTTTTGAAAACTCACTAGAAAAGATTATGTGTTAGTTTAAGTCAATAATTATTTTTTTCTTTCTGTTTCTTTCCTGGCAAAAGAGAAAAAATTCAATAACCAAAAGAGCTTAAAAATATTCTAAAGTACAGTTCTCTCTCTCCCTATCATCTCTGTATCTCTACCTCTATCTCTATCTCTATCTCCATCTCTATTCATCTCTATCATCTCTATCTCTGTGTCTCAGTGTGTGTGTGTGTTTGTGTGTGTGTTTTATAGTCCAAGGAATCACAAGAAATAAGCAACCCAGGAAATCCACTAAGTATCTTCATTCATAATCACATTACTTAGTAAATCAACCAAAGAACAAGTAGGTGAGAATAAGGATGATGCTTAGGAGTGTGTGCCTCACAATTTACCATAGCGCTAACAAAGCTGGGTTGATGAGTTAAAATAAAACTATTCATTTACAGAATCTTCTTTGAAAGAAGATAGGCACTGGGTCACTTGGTCCTTTACTTCTCTCCAAAAAAAATTGTCTTTATAAAAATGTTGTCATAACAATTTTCTTGTGAAGAAATGAGTAAGCAGAGCTGACTACACTGTTTAGCAGATGGAGAAAAGATCCAGGGAGATTTTAATTTAGTTGGTCAAGATTGGTCAATTAAACATCACTTCTAGGAAAAAAGACAAAACACTATGAATCTCTAACTACATTATCTCAGAGCCACAAACTGAAAAGTGAACACTCCAGTTAATGAGCCATTTTTTGTCTATGTGATGACAAGACATTTGTTTGATTCATATTACTTTTAAATTAGCCAGCTGTTTAGGTAATGTCACGCAAAACAACTGGCATTCCAGACCCATTATGTCTCCCAATTTAATTGTATTGCCTTATAACTGTTAGCAAAAGAGCATTCACTCATTTGTTCATGCATTGTTTACTGGTTAAACACTTAGTGAGCAACAACTGTTTCCCAGGGCAGGACACTATGCTTAATAATAAAGAAAATACAGAGATGAGTGGAACACAACTTCTGCCTGGGCTGAGTTTACAATCTGATAGGGGGTATAGGGCAATAAAATAATATTGGTAAATAATTGGCAGAAAGGGATTAGTGTTATATATTAACAAAAATCTAGGTGTTTGCAACCTATAGGGCTTCTCTCTTTGAGGAAACCATTTTAAGGAAAGGTAAAACTGTGATGTGTTGAATTTAGGTCCTAGTACTTCCTCTACATAGCTGGTTGCTATTACAACTTTAGTCACAACTTTTCTGGGATTCAGTACCAGTCTCTATGAAAGAATAGGATACATTACATGTCCATTAATGTTTTTCCTATCAGTACTATCTTAAGTTTCAATATTTTAAATTGGGGAATGAATGAATGAGAATATATTTTAAAGAATAAACAAAGCAGCGATGAAAAAGGTGGACATGTTGGTATTCTTGAAGACAAAAAAAATGGATCTTAATTAGTGCAGATAGTTTAGGCACACTCTCTAAGTAAAAGAAACAGCATGAGCCAGTCACATAAGTAAAAAAAAAAAAAAATCTATAATAAAAAGGACAATGCCTACATTTGTGGGATATCTGAAAACAAAATCTGCTCAGAAAACTGGTGGAGGTGGCAGGCTGAAACAGAACTCTCAGTGACCAGTAATCAGTGGTGGTGAGGCTTCTTTGGGTCACCCTTCTTTTGCATAGACAGCTGCATGGGGAGAGGGAAAGTATGGGACTGAAAAAGTCTATCCATTGCAGGAGTTGACATCCAGGAGAGTGGTCCTGGGTACTGAGAAGTCACAATAGCACCAGTAGCAGAATGAAGTCCCCTTGCTCCCACAGCACAGGAGTATGGAAAGAAGTACAGGGATTTCTCAGAATTCATTTTCTATACTTGCTGTATCATGGATGAATGGGGCCACCTTATGGAAATCTCTAGGACCATAGCTGATTAGGTCAAAGTCAACCAAATGAGCGAACATTATAAGAAGGATCTGGAAGTTTAATTCACAACAACAGCAGGAGTGAAGAAAACGATTTTAAGTTGGGCGTCTGTATTGGAAACGCTGTCATAATGGGCAACAGACAACCAACCCCTTTTGAGTTAAAATTAGCAAATCAGTCTCATTTAGAACAGCCTAAACAGTAGCTCTCTAACTTGAACTTCAGAAGCCTTGGAAGCTTAAGAGTATGTGAGAAACTTGAAGAATTGACCTTTTCCCTGGATTTCTCACTAATAATAATTTCTTTTTTATCCCTGAGGAGAAGGCATAACCAGCAACTGAAGAAGCTTAAAGGACCAAGTATAAAACTAAAGAGCTAAAAGTAAAATCGCAATAACCCGGCCTAGGCTTAGCAGTGGGCATTGCTATGGATGTGGATCTATACGCTGAAATCAAATCTATGGCAAGAAGCCTCTGTAAATATGAGTGGCCAGATGTTCTTCCCTCTCCCCAAAGTATAATACAACCCAATTATCCTTATATCCTCCCTCTTCCTCCCCCCAAAAGAAGGAATCAAGGCCTAGAAAGTCACTCTAAGCCTTTCTTTTCGTTAAGAGATGTAGAGAAATTTCAGTGAAGTCAGTATCTATCCTGTCATTATTAGGAACTAGAAACTATGAAAGTCAGATCAGAAAGTTACCATTGCACTTTAACAATGGAAGAACATGTGGAACAGTAAGAAGAACAAGGCAAAACCCTTCTGAAAAGAGACGCCATTCAGGTCCAGTGCCTCTATCCTCAGGAACTGTAATATATACAGAAATTAAGAAAAAAAAAGGCCATGCCATATAAATCTGAATAATTATGATGCTCAGGTGCTTTTAGAGTTAACATCTGAGCCAAATCAGATTGAGTTTGGGTACCATGAGCAACAACATGACTGGCACCAAGCACTGCGAGATATTTAGCCAAACCAAACATGTCTAATGCAGAATGCCTTAATTGCACATGGAGGCAGGAAAAGAAAATGATCCCTTGTTCCCGCCTCTTTAGTATTGTCCTAGAAAACCCATGAACTGATCCTCATCTGCTTGTACTTTGGGGTATCTTTAGCATCTGAACATAAGTTGAGGTTGAGGTGAAAACTGAAGTTAATCCCTACAAACCTGGCTGTGGGTTGTGCCCAAGGGAAGCAACATACTATCATGTTAAATGACTCAAGGGCATTTCCAGAACAATCTAGGAGAATTGCTTTGTGGGAGATTAATGACCTACGGGATCATCTCAAAGAACTGTTGGTTAATAGGATCATTACTGAATCGTAGTCCATATGCCTCTGCAATTGTGATAGTGATAAAGGAGTCTGAAAAAATTGAGAGTTTGTGAGTTATCATATTGTTAATTGCTGAACTAAGAGTGATCAATAGACTTCTTATAAAGAACACCTAGAGTTCACCTTGTTAGATTTGCAAAAGGCATGTTACCAGGTAGCAGTTATATCTGGTGAGGATAAAGAGAACAGAGCATTTATCTGAAGAGCAAGGCTTCATCCATTGGAAATGATGCTTAGGTTCACTTGGGAGGCCCAGCTCTCAATCCTTAATGGAAAGAGGTTGTTTGTGACAAGAACTAGCTTCAGGCATATTCTCACCCTGATCAGAAATACCTATGGTTTCTTGAGGGTAATATGTAAATTATTTCTCACCTGTGTGTTATCAAAAGCTGGTGCTAGTTGAGAAACAATTGCTGTATATGTCCCACCATATCCTCTCAGTGCTCACCTCTTAGCTAATGGCTGCTTGCTATGAATACATTCAACTCTTTTTTTGCTGTCTGTTGTTTTCCAGCTTGGAAGTACAATATGCCAGCTATAACGACATGACAAAAGTGATAGATGTTTATTTACTTAGGAGCAACTCTCAACCAATGAAGAATATTCATATCTCTTTCTTGAGATAATTCTAAAATATGACCTGCACATACTCTCAGAATTCCCTGATGGAATTAAGCCCAGTACTCACTGTTGTGAAATTTACTTTCTTTTTATTTATTTATTTATTTATTTATTTTTAAATATTTGAACTGAACTGGGGGCCTCACCGCATTCGGGAAGCACACCCCAGTTCAGCATTTGGGTCCACCTGGGCCGGAGCCAGGATTCAATCCTCGGTCCTCAGAGCTTCAAAGTGAGCGCTTAACCCATCCTGGCTTTCCCAGAAATTTACATTCTATTGTCTTCTTTCTCTTTCCTGCCTCACTTTCCGACTTCCTTACTAGTGTTTCCTGGGAACACACCCCTACTGACTGTTCACAAAATTTCTGTCTCAGTGTTTACTTCCTGGAAAATTCAAAATGGACACTGACTAACAAACCATTTTGCAAATTAATCTAATATATTTTGCTCTTAATTGTGCCTGAAATTTAGGAATACAAACATACCGGGTATGTATACACTTTTAATTTAAATACAAAGTTCCTGGGGGATGCTGGGGTAGCTCAGTGGTTGAGTGCTTGCCTCTCAATCGCAAGATCCAGGGTTGGATTCCCGACCTTAGCTCATGCAAACCCATATGCTTGGTAACCGCCAAGATGGCTCAGCTGTGAAGGCTCTTCCCTCCCATCTGAGAGGCCCAAGTTCAGTTCCCTTCCCCGTGTGGCCACATATCTACCTGTGTGAAAGGAAACCATATCACAACTACTGATGTGTAACCATGGAGACTGTTCTGGGCCCTACCCCCTTCTCTCTGTTTCTCTTCTCATCTTCTCTCAAACAATAAAATAAATCTCAAAAAATAAATAAATAAAAATAATAAATACAAAGCTTCTATCTTTTTCTCCCCTTGGCTCAAAATAAAAAGTAAGGGCAAAAGTCTATAATTTCAGAACACAGCCCAAATTTTACCTATCTGGTGGTCACCTGAGCATCCTGAAGAAAAAGGGGAATAGGAGCTCAAGGCTGCAGATTCCAGATTCTTTAAAAACTTTTTACTTAAAGTTTAGTTTTCAATATCATGCTGAAGCTTACTAGAAAACCAGACTGTCAAATCCCACCCAGACCTACTGAATAGCAACATGCATTTTTCTTTAAAATGAGATATCCAGGTGATTCATATATACATTATACTTTACTCTCAGACAAAGGGTTAGTTATATAGTATATTACTGCTATGTGAAATAACTCAAAGAGTACTAGAATTTTCCTTTATATGGGATTACCTGGGTAGATATAAGATTTTACCTGTTGTCACCAGGTGTAACAAGCTTCAAGTTTAACAGTGCCTTCCAGTCAAAGATCCAAGAACACATGTAATTGAACAAGTGAGTTTATTACTGGTTGCCTGAAGAAAAAGCACACCTCATGGGGAATCCTGGGGTGTCTCAGTGAGAGGGTATTAGAAAGGACTTATTAAAGGAGCTGGATTTTGGATGAGTGATTATGAAGAAGGTCCAAGGATGTAGGGCTTTGCTGTGAATTGAGTCCTATTAGAAAGCAGAGATAACTCTGTAATTGGCTATCTCAATAAATCTTATCTATAGGAAGGTTACAATGAAGCTAAAGCTATAATTGGAGAAACCAGAGTGAGAGTAACAGAAAATACAATTTGCTGTCTTTCTGTGTGGGTCTCAGATTCCTTACACCACATTTTATCACCCTTAATTTGAATCTAGGGATTAAAAACACATACCGTACGATTTGTACAGCATAACCTTTAAACAAACAACACCATTTCTTTTAATGTTTCACACAAGAAGTAGTGGTATGTTCTACACGGAAACAAAAAAAAATAAAAAAATAACAAAAAAGAAACACACACACACACTGGTTGTGTTGGATTTATTTAAACATGGTATCATTCAATCATTTGTTGAAAACAAAAGTTCTTACCTTTCTGTGCATCTACTATGTTCCACACAGTATTTTTCTGCTGCCTATACATGCTACATGGTGAAGAAGACAATGTCTCTATTCTAACAAAGCATGTAAACAGTGGAGAGGGCCAGACAATAAACAAATAAATTTTGTACTAATAAAAATGTATATGGTGTAAGTGCTATGAATAAAATAAAATATTGTAGAGTAGAGAAAAATTGAAATGGAGGCTGCTTTAATTTAGTCAGGAAAAATTCTTCTAAGAACATGACAGTAGAGTTGAGACGTGAATAATTTGAAAAAGCCAGTGAGGTACAGATCTGAGGGAAGAGTCTTTAGGACAGAGAGAGAGAAGGAGAGGGAGGAGGAGGCAAGGGGAAAGACCCTAAGTTTGGAACAAGATAGGTATTTTCTAGTAATAGAAAGAAGACCAGTGTGGCACATGTATAGTGATTCAGGAAGGGTACAAAAAAAAAAAACGAGGCTAGAGGATCAAGAAATGATGCCTATGATTTTGTTTGCAATTTCTGAACCTGTAAAGTTCAAGATGCCTAATAAGTTGTTGGCGGTTGGATATTTGAGCTTGGGATTTGAGGGAAGAGTTTAGGATTGGAGATATAAATGTGGGAACTGTCCACTACATTGTATTGTCTGTTATTCAATCCTGACTTCTGCTTAGGACAGACCTTCAGTATATAAATTCTAGAAACAAAGAATGAGCAACTGTTAGGTAAAGAAAGATACAATAATGGAAAACATGGCTAATGATAAAGGCAGATATCTCTGGCCTGTGGTTTTGAAAGTGCTCTCTTTATTTTAAGCATCTAGAGATTTTATAATATTTCTAATCAGTCTTTTCCTCCCAATCCTGTGTGAACTTGCTGAATCCTGTCAATCTACAGCTTCCAATCTGTCTTTAGAATAGGGCATTTTCTTCTACTGCTTGCAAAATTAAATAATATTTCTTATATCTGTTTCTTTTTCTTCCTCTAGAAATCATATTATTTGAATTTTAGGATTTCTGAATTTATTCTCTTTTATGATTTTCCTCATTATTTTTGTGGTATTTTTTGTTTGTTTCTTTTGAGGTAATTCTTCACTTAATCTTCGAGACTACTCATTCAAGTTTTAACAATGACCATCTTACCTTCAAAGTAACTCTATTAACTTTTTATTTGAAACACCAAGTTTCTCAATATCAAAAAATAATATTATGTATCTGCTGAAGTGCTCATTCATTCCTTCTAGCATTACAGCTGCTAATCTCCCTTAGCGGTAACAATACCACACATGAGGAGAGATGCAGCTATCTGTGCATTTGTAAGCTTCTCAAACTTTATGTGCCTGTAGGTCATCTGGGAATCTTATTAAAACTCTGGTTGGTTCTGATTCAGTAGATGTAGATTTGTGCTTGAGATTCTGCAGGTTTATTAAGCAACCTAGTGATACCATAGTTGCTCAGTTCAAGAACTATGTTATGCATAGCAAGGGACTAGTGTGTACCAGGCAGCAGTTTGTCAGTCCCAAGTGGAAGTATCATGAAGAATTTTTCTGTTTGCATCTCACACGGAAAAGCTATCATATCACAGACCTTAACATTAGAACGAACACACACCACCTGTTTTGCTATTTCTACTGGCTGGGGGAGACCAGCAGGTTCTCCCAGGAACAGTTGCCTTTCCTCTTAGAGATTTGTGGGTCTCTGTAGGGCAAATTCTCTCTCTGGAGTTTCTGTGATTTTGATGAGCACCCCATAGCTCTCAGTCATTCACCAGAGGCATTCTAAGACTAGGAGGACAAAAGATCTTCCATTTCTCTCCATCTGTTCTTGGAAACATCAAGGCCTGGCTCATACCCTTCAGGCCCTAATCTGTTGGCCCAATAGATGCTTGGCTCAGGAAAGGTAGTTTGCTATTGATTTGGAATTGAGAAACATTTTCTAGTTCCCATCTTCAAATACAAAAAACAAACAAAAAAACCCCACAAAAACAAAAGTCTCTCACATATTTATATTTTTAAGCCAGGAAAAGGTTTTCATGATAATGAAAAATATATACATATTTTTTAAGTTTATTATTTGTTCATTTGATCTAAGGTTCTATAATGAGTCCAGATTTTAAGCAGAAAAAAAATAGATCAGATAAAATGACATCAGTGAACTGTAAGGAAAAAGAACATTTTTTTTTAGAGGAAATTCTTTTTGGCGTTTCATTGGTGAAAGTCAAGATGATATTTCATGACTTGCGGTCTTGAACAGCTAAAAAATAAAAATGTAAGTAATTAAAAATTTTTAAAGTACAGAATCACCAAATTCTCTACTCCTTCTTTCTTCTGTGGGAGGATCCAGATATATTGTTGGGCATACGGGTAAACGAGAACTAACTTTGTGCATTGGTTTTAACCACCCTATCCTCCAGGAAGTTTGGCATCATCTGTGCTGTGCAAATGGTAACAGTCTTACTATATCTGTTCATCCCTGGAGCTGTTTAAATACAACTTGTAAGAGGGTGTCTCTTTTCCCCCCAAAACCAAAACTATATATTTTTTACATTTATATAACTGGTTAAGTCACCAATGATACACTTTCCATAGGAACCGTTTTTACCTGGTTTTAATAAGGTTCTTCTGCTTGAAGTACAAGGGTACAGAGCATCTTCAGGTAGAATATAAGGGGCTATTCTGAAGCAGCAAAGGTCTCCCTTAGGAAGGAGCTGTGCCGTTAACAGTGGGACCTATGTAATGGAAGAGCTCCAGGCACAAAAATGCAGTCTTCTGAAGTCTCAAAGCTTTCATTCTTCTTTAACTTGCTGTGGTAAGAACTCCCAGAGAGACTGTTAAAGAGCAGTGGTGATGTCACCATTCCCCAGTAATTGAAAACCCTCTTATGTCAAAGATGTCCCTCCCCTCTCCTGTTTTATAAGATATCTCTTACAACTTTAAACATGATTTCAGGAATTGCTTCCAACCAACACACTAGGTCTAATACAGTAAATGCTCAATTTCAGCTATTCAATGCTGCTTTACTTAGATTATTTTCTTATAAAGTTTCAAAAGGTCATCTATTTACGGCCTTGATGCCACCTCTAGGATGCTACAGCAGGTGTGTGTACCAATAGCAATGCAGTTCAATCTCATAAACCTATAGATAACAAACTCTGCAATGATAAGAACTTGTGTGTTAAGCTGCATTTCACCTACTACATTGGGAACATAATCATCAGACTACAGATATGGAAGAAAAATTTAGAGACTATCAGATTTACACATTGCTCTGCAAATATCTCAATATCATTCAAGACTAATGGTAGTTTTCTTTAATAAACATATTCCAGGACAGAAATCCCATAATTTTTGAGGTTATTAAAAAATAACAACTTATAAGAAGGGCTTCTATCTATCCATCTAAAACTTCACATATTTTAATTTTTTTTCAAAAGCTGTACGATTTTTATTTTCTAGGGAATCAAGGACATAAAATGAAGCAACTGAGTCCTGAAGAGAGTGAGCAGTATTATAATTGTGACTTCCGGCTGCTAACTCAATGTTCTTTCCAGTCATGCTGCCTGAAAAGTGAGCAAAAATGTAATGAATATAATAGTATTTTAAAATCCTTTCTTTACTATTCAGGATGACTTTGTTTTTTACTTTTTACATTGTTAGTTCTGTCACCTTGTAGGAACAATGCAAGAAAGGATAATAAAGGGATATGTAAATGCAACACATCTTTTTAAAGTTACGATACAAACTATTAACAAAATCTCATGAGTTAAGATAAAATTGTTTAATCCAGATTATTTTACTCATAAGCAAAATGAAGAATTTGAACTAGATGATTTCTAAGACTTCTTCCCATTTACCACTATTTGAATCAATTCAATTTTGCTTTATGAAACTATCTAATACCTTCAATACTAATGTTACCCACTATATCCACCATGGAAATACCCAGGGATTCATGATATGTACCTTTATAAAAGGAAACTGACATTAATTTTACAATTTAGTGGATACATCAGGTATGAGTACAACAATCATCTGCAAATTACAATTTCTTCTTATACTTCAAAGTCCCTCTCCCACCCTCTAGGTTCTAGAATATACTATAATTTCAATTACATACTCTATAAACAGAACACAGAAGTGAATAGTACTTGTGAAATGGATTAGGATTGGTTTTTGCAAAATAAAAAGCTCTCAAATTGCACATTCTTATGATAATCTTAACTGAATGAATACTACTGTGGGTCTCATACATCTTGCTGCAGGATTTCTTTATTGTAATATAACTGAGAATAGAATAGTATCTCTTCCTAAAGTATAAGGACAAATACTAGAGCAAACAATGTCAAAATCATCACAATTGCCTTCAATTTTCCACATTCTACTCAAGGCTTCAAGTTCACTTTACCCCCATTAACCCTTTTGTTATCGGTAGATGGCCCAATCTTATAATATTGCTATAACAGAATTTCCCAATTATAATTTCCTCATCTTCGCTTTTCCACCTGAAAATCTCTTTTATTACTCATTTTATGTTCTGCATTATATAGAGGAAGTCCCCAGGGCTTAAAAATAAGAGAGATTTGCCTGGGTCTGCTACTTTAGTTTCCTTAAAAAATGGGAATAATAATATATCCCCCACAGGATGATGTAAGGATTCCAGATAAAGTATACTTTTCTGTACAAGTGTACTTAGTACATTGGGTCTAGTTGACACATCATAGGTGCTCAATCAATGTTACTGCTATTTTTATCTCTGAGGAAAAGTCTTTTTTCCTTAGCAAGGTTAATTTCTCCCATCTTCTTTAGGATCACCAAATGTTCACATCTGCTCAGCTTTTTAGTCATTAAAAAAAGGTCCCTCTGGGCTTACAAATGTGTTCAAATATACCGTTTTAAGTGTATAACTATGGCTTCCTATAAATGCCTACTGTCAAGTTACCACCACCATAATGAAAAATAAAATTCAGTGACTCCCAAAGTTACTGTGTCTTCTCCTCATCCCCAGCATCTGGCAAACATTGGTCTGTTTTCTGTCCATATAGTTTTGCTTTTACAAACATGTCATATAAATGGAATGATACAATATGTGGCCCTTGAGTCTACCTTGTTTCATTTCATGAAGTGCATTTGAAATTCATCTATTTTGTTATCATTTCTTCCTTTTAATTAGTATTTCACTGAATGGATACACCATGTCTTTTCCAGTTTTGTGTATTCTCCAGCCTTCAGTTGAAAGACATTTGTATTATTTCTAGTTTAGGGCAATCATAAATAAATCAAGGCTGAGTTATACATTTCCTTTATTATTCAAATTACATTTTTTAGTTTTACATTTAATTATTTGAGGTTGAGAAGCAGTTGCCTCTTTCGTTTCTATAAATTCAGAAATTTATGGATTCTCTATAGTCCCTTTCATTTATGCTTGCAAAGTGGAGATTACTATCTGAAATAATCTTGTCATATTTTGCCAAACTCAGGCTGTTAGCCAAAGCCTACTACTATCATTCTGTTTTCCAATCTTTTCCTTCTAATACAAAAAGTTTATTAGATACGCAATTAGTCATGTACATCATTGTAAGCAACAGGTTTATGATTGGTTTTCCTACTGCAAAGCAGGGAGAAACATTACAACCTCCAGTAATAATTTTCTTCCCACCTGTTTCCCAGCCTCTGTGCCAATGCAAGAAATTTTTTTTATAATACCTCTGAAATTCTATATAATCAGTTTTATATTAAATGTTATTTACTGAGTTAGCAAAATCACTTAAAATCTAGTGACTTACAATAAAAATTTACTTTCCCCAGTGTTTCCTGTCTAATGCAGGCAGGCAGAGGGCATTCTACTCACTATATCACTCAAAGAGCCTGACAATGGTGCTATCTCAACATATACTCCAGTTAGCACTATAACAGCAGGAAAGGAATTGGCCAAAACAAGTCGCATAGCCACACCTAACTCCAAAGACGGTGAGGAAATACAATCCAACCATGTGGCTAGAATTAGAGCTAAACTTGTATGAAGAACAGTACTAATGATTACAACAGTGTCTAATTTCCCCCAAGCATTCAACCATTTTTTTCTAACACTATTTATTAAAGATTACATCCTTCACTCAACAATTTTAAATGCCATCATTATCATCTACTTAATTCTTATATAAAGTCTGTTACCAGAGTTTATTTCATTTAGGTCTTTGTTGTTTCCTATAACTGTACATCAAGTACCATAGCTATGCAAAACCTTTTGCTAGGGCAGGTTCTTCTTTACTGCTCTTCTATTTCAAAACTTTTATAAGCTGATCTCACTTATTTATTATCTATAAGACTTATTTCATTAATCTAAATACACAAGTGAAAAATTAATAAAAATAAAGCATGAATGCACCTCTTCAATCCTTATTTCTATTCTCAGTCTCATGTCAAGACATAATCTTTGATCAATATTTTGCCAGTTCTGTTTTTATACATGTACATGTATATGTTTGTAGATTTACAGTGCCTGTGTATCATTTTTTTAGATTAATATAGCTTACCATAAATAGGATCTTACTATCCACATTATTCTAGAATGTTTTACTTTGGTTGTTGATGGGGAACATAATTTCAGAATGTTGAAATTTGTTAATATCTGTTATATGGTTCAACACATGTCTTTTCTTAGTGCATGTTCCACATGTTCTTGAAAGGAATGAATGTTCTATATTTGCTGGATATGGTGTTTGTAAATATTGTTTAAATCAAGTAGCTTGATAGTGTTCAAACCTTCTGTGATAATCTGTACTGATTTTTTTTTTAACTTATTGTGTCAGTTACTGACAGACGCATTAAAATCTCCTTCGGGGATGTACCTATTTCTCCCTTTAATATTTTGTCCATTTTGAGTTCATGCACTTCAAAATATTATTGTTAGGTTTAGTTACTTTATAGGGTTGTGTCTCTTGATGAATTTTGTGATTATAAAATTATCCTTTTTATGTTTAATGATGCTTCTTGTCTTGAAGTCAATGTTGTCCGGCATTGAATAACATACCAGCTTTCTAATGTTCAGTGTTTGCATGTTGTATCTCTTTCCATTTTTGTATGTTCTGTCTTTATTATTATATATACAGTGGGTCTCTAAAGCAGCAAGTAGTCAAGGTTTGCTTTTACATAAAGGCTGGTAAACTCTGAATTCAAATTATTGATATAATGCAGATTAAATATCTATCATGCCATTTGCTTTTTACTTGCTCCGTATTTCTCTCTTCTTCATTTCCTGTTTTCTTTTAGGTCAGTAAAATTTTTAACATTCCATGCTATCTTTTGTTGGCTATTTAACTAATATGGCTTTGTGGAGTGTTTTGTATTTTGCGTTATTTTTTTACTTTTGACATGTTTCCTCTAGGGGATACAGTATGCATCCTTACTTGATCACAGTCTTCTTTTTTTTTTTTAATAAATCTTTTTTTTTTAATATTTATTTATTTACTTATTTATTTTGAGAGAGAGGAGAGAGAGAGAGAGAGAGAGAGAGAGAGAGAGAGAGATACAGAGACAGAGAAAGAACTGAACTGGGGGAGCTCCCAGTTCAGCATATGGTTCCGCACGGGCCGGGGCCGGGATTCGATCCTCGGTCCCCGGCGCTGCAAAGTGAGCGCTTAACCCACTGAGCCATCCCGGCCTCCCCATCATCACAGTCTTCTTAAATTAACATTATGTCCCTTCACATGTTATGTAAGAAACAGTGGTAAAATTCAATTTGCACTGTTTCTATCCTTTGCAATATCATGTCATATATTCACTTCTACATGTGTTTTAAACCTCATAGTGAATTGTTTTTACTTTTGTATAGTCTATGCCTTAAAGAACTTAAAAAAATATATAGAAGATAATATTTCATCTTTACCACGTATGTAGTATCTCCAGTATTCTTCATTCCCTCCTGTCTGTCTAAATTCCCATCTGGTATCAATTTCCTCAGCATGAAGACATTCCTTTAGCATTTCTTATATGGTGTCAAATTCTGCTGGCAACAAGTTCTCTCAGCTATCTCTTTTCTGAAAATGTATTATTTTTCCTTCATTTTCAAAAAATATTTTTGCTGAATCTAAAAATCTAGGTGAGACTTCCACTTAGAGTCAATGAGGGAATAAGACAATCTAAAATTACCTCTTACTGTCAACTAGAAAATAGAAAAACTATGGATAAAACATATTTTCAGATGGTGGACAATAGTTTGCACAGGACTGTGATCCCTAAGAAAAAAAACCAAGTGATGTGAATCCTCTTATTACCTTGGCTATGTGACTGTAAGTTATTTAGCACAGGGAAGAAAAACCCAAATAGAGTCTAACAATTTCACTGAATTGAGGAGATCGAGATTGGAGATCAATGCAGCTAGGATTTACAGAGTATAGAATAAGGAAATACACAGAGAATGAGTTTTGTCAGTCTTCATGGGGTTCCCTTCTTCCAAAATTCAAATAACCGACAGTTTCTGTTGGATTTTGGTTGCCTTTAAACAATCTTTTTTGGGGTGTTTTACCCAGAATTTATCATTGTTAGCAGCATAAAGGTGAGTCACACTCTTATCAATAGAAGTTAGAACTCCAATGATAATTTTTTTCAAAATTTCTTTTATTGTTTTTGACACAGACAGAGACAGAGACAGAGAGACAGAGAGAAGGGAGAGGGCCCTGAGCAGTCTCCATAGTTGTGCATCATCAGTTCTCAACATATTGCATTCCACACAGGTGGATGGGGGCTGCACATCTGGCAGAGACCTCCCACATGGATGGCATGCCCCCACGAGCTGGGGGCCAAACTGGGGGCTGACCACATGGGAAATTCACCCTGGTAAGAACCAAACTGGGGGCCACACCCCAGTTCAGCATACGTGTTCACACAGACTGGGGCCGAGATTCAATCCTCAGACCCCAGGGCTGCAAAGCAAGCGCTTCACCTGCTGAATCATCTTGGCATCCCCCTATGATAATATTTAATCTACCATATGTCTTTTGCCTCAGGGTCACATGTCACATGTCACATCTCATTCTTTTAAGTGCCTCCATAGCATTTCACAACACAAGTATAGCAGAATTTATTTAACCATTCTTTAGTAAAAGACAATTAAATTACTTGTAGGATTTTACTATTAGAAATAATGTTATGATAAATACCCTTATAAATATATCTTTTGTATTTGTTCTAATGATTTTACAGGTTAGTGCTCTAAAAGTGAAATTGCTGTTTCAAAGGGTCTAAACATGTAAAAATTTTATAGTACTTATTTTACAATATGTATTTTCTATTTCATTTACTTCTCAAAAATAACTTTAGAATCATCTTATCAAATGTTACTTTTTAATACAATTATAATTTAATTCAGATTTTTGTCCCTATTTTAGTATTACATATAATTTTAATTTTTTTATTTATACATTTTTAGTCTATTAGAATTTTTGTTGATAGTGATGCTCTTGATAATCGGTTATACTGGTAAGTAATTTGGTTTTCTATTCCCAGTATAAAAATTGCTAAAACATTGATTAGGAAAATTTTGAAGATCACAAAATAAAATATTTTTAAATGAGAACAAAGTATTCATTTTCTTACTTCTTAGGACATTTTCTTCCAATCTTTATTTCATACGCACAGGTTTGGTTTTAAGCAATTTGATCATATTGTATATAAAATATTGTAAAATACCTTTCTATTTAACATTATATGAGAAACATTTCCATTCTTGTTAAACACTCAGATTCTATTAAGTTTTGATTAATTTAAATAATACTAGTGATTTTGTACAATCCATTTTAATCTTTTCTTAGAAGTGGAATCAGTTGGTATTGATACATATTTAATAAATATTACTAAATTGCTTTTTAAACATTTGAATAGTTTGCATCCCCATTATTAAAGTGTCTATTTCATTACACCCTTGAAAATGGTATTTTTAATCTCTGCTAATTTCATGTACAAAATAAATGGTTTTCTATTTGTTCAATTTATAGTCATTTTATTAATTACAAAGCTGGACATTGTTTCATAGGCTTATTAATCAGTTAATGTTCTTCTATTGAAATTATTAATGTCTTTCAATCACTTACTTTTCGTCCTTACCAATACTACTTCCATCTACTAACATCCTAATCACTGCCCCTCATTTATTAAAGACTTTGTAAATTCACTCAGACCTTAGGTTCTGCAATTATTCTAGTCATCTATCAATGTCCATGTAATATCTTTGCCTCTCATTTTATTGACTTCCTCGCTTTCAATGACTTCCATTTCCTCTTCCTATTTGTCATATTCTCCTGCCTTACTCATCACTGCAACTGCTTCTTAAAAAGTCATACATTCACAATTTCTCTCTGACCTTAACCTCTGTCACCCTTTTATCTTTCCCACTTCACTATTACTCTAATACTTTGTCTTCATCTAACTGCCAAGTACTTAGACAATCATCAGCATTCTCAGTCAAAATTTATACAGTATCTGTAAAACACTTCAGATATTTTTCTCTCTGGCCCTCTGTCTTTCATCACTGTATATATAATCTTTAAAAAACTCAATCCAGCTTAATTCACCTATCCTCCTTCTTTCTGACTAAACTTTGCTTGATGAGCACTGCTGCCAATTGGCACCATTACAAATTCAAGATCTTTTGCCTCAACTGGGCCTTTCGTACTTCACAGTGTCAAGAAGAAAACTATATCATCCTTCTAGAACTATAAATTATGTCTTAAAGTACATACCTAAACCTCTTTGCCTATTCTGTGACAGCAAAGATCACACACAAAGAAAAAATAGTGGTATGCATATGTATGTTTCTTAATCATACAATATAATGGGGGGAAAAAGTTTATCTCCTTCAGCAGAAATAGAAACGTTACATACAGACAGAGAAGACTTAATTGAATGCTAAACCATTCTAATATATAAATTAATTTTATGAGTGAGGGCTGTCCAGAATGTACCCAGCCACGTAATATGAAAATTAGAGGCTGTTATGACTGGATTTTTTCCCAGACAAACCTTGTACTTTTTTTAAATAAACATATCATTTGTGTATATTTTCTTTTTATTTTGTTCAGAGTTCACTGGTTTAAATTAGAAAGGAAATAAAGAAATTTTGTATTTCACAAACCTTAAAAACTTTTCACTGTGGGACAACTTTAAAGATAGTGATTTGCATTAAACACTATTGTAATTAGTACATATCAAAATAGCCTTTCTATATAAATCCATTAATCTTATCTAATTATTACTTGGTTCTATCAATTATTTAAGAGTTTATGCATCTTATCCTGAAATTCTTTAAGTGCACAAAATGAATACAGTTTAGATTAATTTTAATACTAGAAACAAGAACTATAAGCTCATTTACATATGGATTCTTATAAAATTTCAGATTACCTTTAAAAATAAATTCCTTAAAAATTTTAAAATATACATTAAGATTTGAAATATATTATTTTACACACCAGATGTCACTATTTCACCATGCTAGTAAAATGTACCAACAAATTTTGGCAGTTAAAAAAACAAATTTACCTTATATTTTTATTCTTAAGCATATACTCAGCAGAAATGTATAAATGTGTGAAACAAAACAAAAGACCACAAATATTCATAGTGGCACTATTCATAATATCCAAAACTAGAAACTACCCAAATGCCAATCAAGAGTAGAACAGATAAATGCACTGAGGTTACATACACAGAAAGGAATACTATGCAACAATGATAATGAAAACACTACAATCACACAGAACAAACCTCAAAAACATGTTGAGTGGAAGAAGCCAGATATAAAAAATTATATATTGTATTATAGGATTCCATATCCTTTATAAAGTGCAAAAACATGCAAAAACTAATCTATGGTTTAGAAGTTAGATTAGTGTTGCCTTTGGGGGAGTGATTGTGACTACAAGATGGTGAAACAGGGCTTTTGGGGTGCTGGTAACATTCTGTTCCTTGACCTGGATGTAGTAGTTACAGTATATTCTATTTGTGAAAATTGATTGAGCTATAATTTCATGATTTATACAATTTAATGTCTATGTGTTGTACTCTATTTAAAAGTTAATAAAATAATTAAGTATGAAGAATTAATTGAAACTAAGTTAATAACCCCTCTGAAGAACTATTTAGGAAATGATTCAAATTAAATGATTATACATGTTGGGTAGAAATAAAGAATTCATAAGCTTTCCTCTTTAGTTGATTTTAAATCCCCAAATATTTAAGTTTGACTTTCATAGCTCCTCCTTTTGTGAGTCCAAAAAATGCACCTTTCATTAATGGGTTCCATTCTCTAATATGTCTACCATTTCCTCTCTACTGACGCTCTCTCTTTAGCATATAAGCCTGTTTAAGTTTCTTTCATCTTCAAAAACAAACAAACAAACAAACAAACAAACAAAATCTTTTCTGCCTCTCAGCTCCCTCTAGCTAATATAATATTATTGGAGTAGAAAAATAATTCTTTTATATTCTCTTATGCTCATTACTTGGTGGCCTACAAATTAAATTTACAAAGGACAGATTAGCAGGAGAAAAAACACTTCTCTTCTTTTCATAGCCAGGCTTCCTTGGTTCCATATCATCACTTCTCAAGCACATTTTCTATGGAATCACATAACTCCATGAAAATTGTTTTCTCTAAGTTCGCAGGAAGCCTTGATATTGCAATTAGCCTTTTCAAGATTCCCTAAGGCATTTCACATTACTGGTAACTACTATTTCTTGGGTAGAATTAAGCTGTCTGGAATAACGAAAGTATTCACCTAGTAAACAATCATCTATGTAATAATTTTAGCCATGGCATTAGGTCATTTTTTCTTTAGGAAAAAATTCCTAGCTTCTTAGATATCTATTGCCACCTCACAAACCTCTCCAAAAAGACATTGAGATAAAAATAGGGTGCTCCTTATTGTTTCTGCCTGAGTAGGACTGAAAAAAATGGTTTAAAATTGGCATAAAAAGGAGATAATACCTGCCAAAGAGTGAGTTCCTTGCACTCCTTTTCACTCTACTGTCCTTTTATTTTCTCTCTCTCCATTGCAGGTACAATCAACCATAGTTTTATTACATTTTAGATAAAAACTGTAATACTTTAAATTTTTTGTTATTATTTATATTTACTTATTTTTGTTGTTTAAATAAAATTTTTTTTATATTTGAACATTATTTTTGGTTACCTCGTATTGAAATGGAACACAAAAAATCTCCCATTTAACTACTGGAAAAATTGTTTAAAATCTTCTATGTTACAGGTTTGAAGATAAAACTAAGATTTTTAGCAAAGAATAGATTTATCCTTGACTTCTAAACATAAACTTAGATAATTTATATACCCTGACATGGCTGTGTTTACAGAGCTCTCATCATACACTATGAATCTTAGAGATACTACTTTTGGAACCTGGGAATGCAATTGTGAATCAGTCCTTTGTTCCTACCTAGAGAATACAAGTGAAATGAAGTTTCACTGTAAGACACTTTAGTTTAAAATTCCTTCTCTTGTTATCTAACAATCTCAGTCAAGAACTCCTGGTAATATCTCAGATATTATATCACAATTATCAGAAATTTGATAAATTAGGAAACAAATAAATGAGGAAATTTAGGTACAAATTAATATTGACACTGATAACTTGCCTTGTATTTGTTAATTAAAGTGAAGAGTAGAACATATTCTAAGAGCTATTAAAGATGAGAACAAGAACACAAATTTCCTTTCCAAGGCTTAATATTTTGTCTTTCATCCTTACCTACTACCTGCCTCCCCAGTCCCATTTTGAATTAAAAATGTCAAAGGAATATTAAAATTAGCATTATACCAAAGTATACATGTATAAAAATGTAGTAAGTTAATGAAAACACTGTTGCATTAAAATTCTACTAGATGTTCCACTTTACATAATGCAAAATTGTATGTTTATACAATGCTGGCTTAAAACTTTTTCCTGCATAATTATATTAATTTATCAGCCAAATATTATTTTGCTATAAATTTATTTTTCTTTATGTTTAGGCTCTGTTCTTATATCACTAGAAGCTAAATAGTTATAGTATTATGTAGGAAAACACAATCTTTTATATCTGATTGACTGCAGTTTAGCAAAAATCTCCCCACATGCCATCTGTTACTCTATTCTGCCCTGTGTAGTTTCTCAACTCTCTTAACTTTAATAATAATTTAATAGATTAAGTTGCAAATCTAATCTTTTCCCTCTGATCTAAGAAAAAATAAATTGATATAGTAGGAATCAACACAAATTCAATGGCTTAAACTTAGTAATTGCTATGTCATTTCACAACCATCAACAAAGTTGTTGAGCACTTGCAAAACTCCTGGCACTGTGCTGAGCACTGAGTAGTGAGAGGGAAACAAAAAAGGCAGAATCACTACGCTTATAGATCTTAAATCTAGTGGGAGAGATAGATGATAACCAAGGAAACAAGTAAGTTTACAATTACAAATAGTGATAAGTAGTATGAAACAACTAGGTTGTTCTTCACAGGGCAAAACACTGGAGAGAGTGTAAGAAGGAATTTACATTTGAGGAATACGGAAGTACATGTAACACTGCTTGCCTCCTTCTCCGTTCTCAGAATACCAGTATGCCTTCAAAAGTGTCTGGATGGTGAACGTGTCTTAATGAAACACTATTAAAGAGGACATTTTAAACCAGATAAAAAGGAGGGGATTGGAATGAAGGGGGAAGTTGGACTTCAAACAGTGTAAGACACATTTATAAAAAGAATATGTGTTGACCTACAGAAGCAACACTAGTCACCACGTGGAGAGCTAACAAGCAGAGATAAACCCTGCAAGCACTGAATCCAGAGTAAGTTTGGGGGAGCAGACTCCTAGTTACCAAAGGAGGTGCCACTGCTCTCCTGGAGGGAAGATAGGGAAGAAAACCTGATTGTACACATGGGCCAAGCCAAGGAGTATGTCTGGTCCCTAATATTCAGATCTACTCATCTATAGTGAAATTAATATTAACTTCATTAGACTAGGGTATCAAATAGATATAGCAATAAAATAATTATAATAATGCTTGCTTCAATAACCGCTAACAGGCACTATTCTATTTTGTTAATATCACTGAGTATTATTACCTTTTATTGTGCTTACTGAAATATAACTTCCATGAGAGCAGTGAAATTGTCTGTCTTGTTTTCTGCTGTATCTTCAGTGCCTAGAAGAGGAATAGACGTGGAACAGAGGGTCAATTAATAAATATTTCTTCGATAACTGATGGAATTAATTAATTGTTAATTAATCAGGTAGTTAATGGTGGACAAGTATTCCAAGGACTTGTCCTGAGCCTTGGAAGAGGGTGGGTAAACAGAAGTGTTAAGAATGAGAATAAAGTAAAAATGTTTCAAGCCCATACAAGAGAGTAGAGGCTGCCTCACCCTTGCCATGCCATTGAGATGGAGATGGAATTCAACAGTTTCACTGTCTTAAGAAAAAGCATTACATGGCCCAGCCACAGTACAGTATGGTTTACTGATTTACCAGCTTGAGGGAAGAATGATTGTGTCCTGAGTGAAGAATATAGGGTCCCAGTGCAATATTCATTGATAGCATCAACTGTTTTAAAAAGAGAAAGCTGGATTAGAAGAAAAGGAAGGCACCAAGGTAGGGATGCCAAAGATGTGAAACTATTTGTATCATTTCACAGAATAGGATACATTCATATTGAAACCATAATAAGAACCAAACCGCTACCCTGTTATGAATAAAAGTAGGCTGACCAGACGTGCCATTTGAAACAGGACAGAAAACAATGGTACTATCCCATTTCAAATGATATGTCTGGTCAGCCAAGGGACACCTTGACTTTATCCTAGTGAGTCTAGGCTGACAACATGTTTGAAATGAGAAAGTAACACTGTATTCCGTCCCATTGAAAGGATGTCTGGTCAGCCTAAATGGAAAGTGATTTGTTGAGAGAACTTTTACCAGAGACAATTGTGCATTTCTATTGTTTTTCTTTTTAATGTATTGTCAATATTCATTGATTTTTTTTAAATCTCTCCATGCTGATGGACTGTAGGCGTCTGCCTATTAAATTGTTTATTACTTGATGAGATGCAATCTAGGTCACTGCCTCAAATCTCATTAATGATGTAAAGATAATGTTTTATTTAATATGACAAGTTTTCTTTATTTTCTTTCTTCTTCTCCCCATATCTTTTAATTACAAGTGTAAAATAGCACCTTAAATATATATAATCAGATACCTTAGGCATTTGTTTTAAATACCTGACTTGACTCACATTCAAGGAAGGTAGAATCTTCCTATATTCTTCATTTCAAAGTTAGGTGCACATATAGAATAAAGTAGGGTTCTGTTGATAATGTGGAAGAAAATATGAAGTAACTTCTACCTTCTGAAACCAGAGAAAAATTTTAGCTCACAGTCTGGGACTGATATCTAGCTCTGAGCTCAGTTACTACCTAGATTAGTCAATGCTCTGGTACCATTGGGCCCCAAACACATTTCTCACTTTGCCTGAAGGACGCAATACCTCCAGTGTCCATACTACCTGTTCTGACCTAGCATTTCCAAAATACTTTTAGCCGAAGTTGAATACTCATGTATCAAATAATTTAATTCATGCTTCTCATCTTTAAGGTTAAGCATTACCCAACATGCAGATTCTTCTGGCATATTACTGTGTTCTCATTTGAAGATCTACTCTACCCACCCCAACTTATCTCCCATATTTTTATTGACTGTCCTTCACTTCGCTCTCTGTAGTCTTACACAGTTGTCAACTTTTATATTTCTTTCTGCATATTCAGTCTCTTCAGAGAAAGTTCTCTTTATTTCCTTGCTCTAATGTAAGGGTGTCCAATTTTTTGGCTTCCCTGGGCCACATTGGAAGAAGAAGAATTGTTTTGGGCCACACATGAAATACATTAACAATAACAATAGCTTATGAGCTATTAAAATAGTAAAAAAAAAAAAAAAATCTCATGATGTTTTAAGAAAGTTTACAAATATGCGTTGGGCCACATTTAAAGTTGTCTTGGGCTGCGTGAAGCCCGAAGACCACAGATTGGACAAGCTTGCTCTAAAGTGATATCTTAAAGATAATTTCAATAATAGCTGTGTTTTATTTCATTGTGGATTAGAAAATGTATATCATTCATTTTTGTACATACATTATCACTTAGGTTAAAAAATAAAGTCCTTTGAGTGTAAAAAGTAGAAATGGCAAAAATTGAGAACGACTGCTGTTTAAGAAGTGCCACCTTAATGTAAACCAGATGTTTTTATGGAAAACTCCACTTTCACTGTTACTTTCTCCATTGTGTGCTATACTTTCTCTAATATCCTGGCTACCATAAGACCAGGAGATGTAGGCTATATTTCTATATTCTCTTATTATCTATTCCAAATCTTGACTTATCTGTTTTCATTTGGAAACTGTCCTATTTTGAAGCTCACATCTCCAAACTATAATATTGTAAAAGCTCCAACTTTTCTCTGTGGACTATTGCTCTTCAGATCAGTCTCTTATAGACATAAGAAGCTCGAGCACCCAACTCATGGCCTTATATTCTTGTGGTGTGTATGTGTGTGTGCTGTTACTAAAAAAAAAA
>PVKE010023652.1:0-24463 GCA_004027555.1 Craseonycteris thonglongyai | reverse complement strand
TAGACCAGGGGTGGCGAACCTTTTGGTGATTGAGTGCCAAAGTTTATGAAATAAGAGTATACTCGCTCCACTCGCGTGCCAACCCATCGAGTGAGATAGAGGTATCGATTATTTTTATGTCTATAAGAGCATAAACAATAATTTTTTAAATGGTATTCACAGCTCCACGTGCCAAAATAATTGCTCCGCATGCCACTTTGGGCACGTGTGCCATAGGTTCGCCACCCCTGGAATAGACTGTCATTATGAACTATATATATTGATTTACATGTACACTTCCATAGACGTACATTTGTAACAGCAGGGTCACTGGGTGTTTTGACTCTTCTATGTTAGCACTGGGAGGAAGTGTAGTCAAAAGACTGTGTATGTTCTCATCCAATCTACCATTCGACAACTATGGGTACATCAACCTGCTCTTCATCTTACATTCCAGAGAAGGGGTTTGACCAGCATCCAAATGTACAGTGAACAAAGACAAGGGAATTAAAAAAAGAAAATGTTGACAAACATGCTGTCTGGTCAGACCGCTTCTCATTAGATGATGAAAACCACCGCCACTACCTCAGCAACATCTGCTGTGATGACACAGGCCCATGGAGAAACACTGAGCCAGGGAAAGGAAGAACATGGCCTGATGCAAAGGCCGAGGCTAAAAATCATATGCATATGTGAACGATAAGGCTAAACATTATGTATCTCTGCTTGTGTATACTCACATTTTAGAAACTATAAGAGTTACAGCTGTTTTGAAAAGGAAAAGAATGGCATAAGGAAAGAATACAGACAGAAACAGAAACAAAAGTCATAATAGACATATGAGCCGAAAAGTTTCCTGAAAGGAATTCATTAAAATGAACATTAAGGGAAGTTGGGATGGCTCAGCAGGTTAAGTGCTCGCTTTGCAGCCCCAAAGACTGAGGATCGAATCCCGGCTTCAGCCCTTGCGAACCCACATGCTGAACTGGGGTGTGCCCGCAGTTCAGTTCTTGCTGGGGCCTATGTGGGAGGCTCCCGGCCCAGTTCCTGCCCTGCGCAGCCCCGCACCCACCTGTGGAGTGAAACTATATGGAAAACTAATGCTGTCAACTATGGAGACTGCTCTGGGCCCTCTCCCTTCTCTCTGTCTCTCTCTGTCTGTCTGTCTCTCTCTGTCAAAAAACAATAAAAATAAATCTTTAAAAAACAAACAAACAAACATTAAAATATAAAAAAGAGAAAACCCCACCTAGATATTTCCTGGCAAACTACTCAGGTGAAGAGAAAGCTCTCAATACATGTAACATGTCACTACAAAGGAAAACAAATCTGGATGGCTCAGAATTCTCAAGAATAATAAATGCTGGAGAACAATGGGGCACTGATTTCAGATGTCTATGAGGAAACTTTTGAGACCTCACCAATTTAATACCTACTTAAGTTAGATATCATGTGTAAAGGCAAGAGAAACACATTTTTCAGATACGTAAAGCATGAAGAAACACTTAAAATTATTGAAAGTTTTATTCCAATGTCCCAAGAATGAGCAAAAGTTGATATAAAAGAATTTGTGGTTATGTTAACCCAGCCAGACATAGGATTAAGCCAAATATTTATAGTACAATGAGTGTTTAAATGTAAATTTCAAAAATGGAAAGAAAATGTATATAATGTTACAATATTATAAACAATAATTTGGACCTAAGATAGGGCGACCAGACATCCCGCTTTTGGTGGGACAGTCTCGATTTTTAACAATTTGTTCCACATCCCGCGGCGTTTTAAAAACGTCCCGATTTTTGGAAAGAATGCACGACAAGCTAGGGAACGGCGGGAGATAGACCAAATTTTTAATCAAGAACCCCCTCCCCCTGGTCAATGGTGTCCCGCTTTACCAATGTTAAAATCTGGTCACCTTAACCTAAGATGTCATGTAAGTTGGGGGTATATGTGATGAAGAGCATTCCATGTTTTAAATCTCAATCTCTCAACCTCTCTCTCTCTTTCTCTCTCTCCCTCTCCTTCTGTACTCAATTGCTAAATTCAAGGATGGTAAGTGGTCAGCACACATGTACCGGGTACCCCATGCCATTATACAATTTATTTATAGCTGGTAGCTCTTCTGGTAGACAAAGCATACATTTTGATGAGTGTACTATATCAGTGTTAAATGTTTTGAATATCATTTAGGTTGAATAAATGGTAAATTAATTATTAGAGTTGATTTTCTTTTATCGTCACCCCTATATTCTTCAGGGTGTGTTCATCCTTACATTTAAGAATATTTGAGGGATGCCGGGATAGCTCAGTGGTTAAGCGCTTGCCTAGCAATCATGAGGTCCTGAGTTCGGTTCCTGGCCCTGGCCCATGCAAACTCCATATGCTGAACTGCTGCACAGCTGTTAACCATTGAAATGGCTTGGTGGTGAAGGTTCTCGCTTCCCATGCAGGAGGCCCCTGGTTCAGTTCCTGCCCCGTGCAGCCCCACATCCACCTGTGTGGAATGAAACCGTGTCACAACTAATGACGTACAGCTATGGAGACTGCTCTGGGCCCTAATCCCTTCTCTCTCTCTCTCTCTCACCTCTCAAAACAATAAAATAAATCTTAAAAAAAAAAAGGGATCTGACCAGGTGTGTATCTTAGTTTTATACTCAATAAAGTTCTGCCTCTTCTTTCTTTACATAAACCACTGTTTCATTTCTGTGCAGCTGCATACTGAGTCTAAAGACGACAATGTGGGAAGCTGGTGGCTCAGCGGTTTAAGTGCTCATTTTGCAGCCCTGGGGACCGAGGATCAAATCCTGGTCCTGGCCCGTGTGGACCCATATGCTGAACTGGGGAGTGCCCCCAGTTCAGTTCTCACCGGGGTGAGACCCTGGTCCATTTCCTGCCCTGTGCAGCCCCGCGCCCACCTGTGGAATGAAACTATGTGGAAAAACTGATGATGTGCAACTATGGAAACTGTTCTGGGCCCTCCCCCTTCTCTCTGTCTCTGTATCTCTCTCTATCAAAAACAATAAAAATAAATAATAAAAAATAAATCTTTAAAGACGACAATGTTACATCTGTCTTTTCTTTTTCAACAATATCAAGATTTTTTTTGTTCCGTACTCATACTCTATATGATGGTGTATGACCACCTGAGATGATTGCAATTATTTCTGGATGTAGTCTTAGTTATTGTCTTGTGAACATGTAGGATGGATGCCTTGGGCATTATTGTAACTACTTCCATGTCATGCCTGTTATGTCTCCTTAGTAAACAGATATATAACTCACTTTTTAATTTCCTCCCTCCCTCTTTAGAGATACATTGAATGTTAAGATTAGAAGGGCTGGTAGACATTATATTGTCATTTAAAAAGTGACTTATGATGAAAATGGTGCAATTATTTTGTTTAATCTTGTGTGAGGCAAAGGTCCCACCAATGTCCAGATCTCCAGCTCCATTTTCAGGATCTTTTAATCAGGTTAGTTCATTTTTGGACAAACCTATGCTTCCTTGCACAAATAACATGTGCTGCATTCCTAACCCAGAGCTTATCATTTTAGTGTCTTATATTGCAGTCCAGATATCTAAATTCATTCTTTGACACCATCTGCATAGCCAGTCTTTCACCTCCCATAGCCTCCCTTCTCTTTGAAACTCCCAACTGTTAGTTGGAAGAAGCATTGACAACACCACCTGTGCCCCCTTAGATTTCTAATTCTGACTTTCTAGTCCGAAAAGATGCTTCCTGGAGACTACTTTATTGTCTGATTAATTAATTAATTAATTAATTAATATTTATCGAGCAGCTATTGTATGCCAGGAAATGTACTAATTGTTTCTGTCTCAACTGAATAGTTATGGAACTGATAACCACCTTTTATTTTTTAAAGATTTATTTTTATTCTGTTTTTTTTGTTTTTGTTTTTTTTTGGACACAGAGAGAGACAGACAGAAAGAGACAGAGAGAAGGGGGAGGGCCCAGAGCAGTCTCCGTTGTTGACAGCATTAGTTTTCCATATAGTTTCACTCCACAGGTGGGCGTGGGGCTGTGCAGGGCAGTAACTGGGCCGGGAGCCTCCACCTAGTCCCCGGCAAGAACTGAACTGGGGGCACACCCCAGTTCAGCATGTGGGTCCACACGGGCCAAGACCAGGATTTGATCCTTAGGCTCCAGGGCTGCAAAGCTAGTGCTCAACCCACCTAGCCATCCCAGCTTCCCCTGATAACCAACATAAAGGGTATTTCTATTACAATATGCAAACCAGTAAGTGCCTTTCTTTCCATAAGGGTATTTCTGCCTTGCTTTCCTCTTAAAATGCAAAAGATACACTTAAGATAACTTGGAATAAAATTTTTATCTTTTTTAAAGCTTTCATTTTTTTTTCTTTCTTTTAGATAAGCAATACGTGTTCATTCAGACACATTAGGAAATTCAGGTAACCAAACAAGAGAGAATATGTTATATGTGCGTGATTTAAAAAGATCTGGAAGGTTGTGCTTGGAATGAAACCTCACTGCTGCATGAAACTTGAGGCAGGGAGGAAAGGAGGCTGCAGACGATTTGCTTTGTTCACTTCCAAATGGCTTTAATTTTTATGATCATATTGTCTGTTATAATTAAAAGATATAAATGTACAATATGAAACAAAAACATCGAGGTGTAGAGTTGGTGGTTTTCATGTCTGTGACACATGGGTTTCACTTCTGTGACATATGGGAAGAAAACGTATGGAACTAAACTATATACTTGCATTTAATTGTTAGAATTGTATTAGATCCTGAATGTGACGTGTAATCTGTTGTTGTTGTCTAGATCTGGCTTTGAGGACACTATTGAGAAACAATTGTGAAGGGTGCTGGTATGGGTTGAGTTATGTCCCCCTGGAAAGATTTTGGAACCCTAACCCCCAGCATTCCAGAATGTGACCTTATTTGGAGGCAGGGAGTTTACACAGCTAATTGAGTTAAAATGAAGTAATTAAGGTAGGTCCTAATCCAACAAGACTGGGGCTCTTATAAAAAGAAGAAATTTAGGCACAGAGACACACACACATGAAAAATACCATGTGAAGATGAAGACAGAGATGGGCTGAGAATCTACAAGCCAAGTGACAACAAAGATTGCCTGCAAACCTCCGGAAGCTAGGAGAGGTGCAACAGATCTTTCCCTGGTGCCTTCAGAGGGATCCTGGCCCTACTGACAACTTGATCTCAGACTTCTGGGAGACAACGTATTTCTGTTGTTTAAGCCGCTCAGTTGGTGGTACTTTATTATGGCAATGCTAGCAACTAATACAGATGCCAAATTGTAAGGCATATTTCAGATGTTCAGTAAATTGGCCTTCAGTAGAAATCTGACCTTTAAAGTTTTGCAAACTTAATTACCTGAATCAGATATTCAAAAGACATAATTCAAAAAAAAAAAAAGGCCATCTTCCTCTGCACTTACAGATACATATGTATTTATGATTAGAAGTTCATAATATTGTGAAAATCGTGTGGCCACAATAATAATGAAATATCAATTCCTATGTTGGTGTTTGTTTTTTCTATAGTTCAAAGGATCTATTGGGCTCCCAGTCAATTTACTTATAGGTTAGATTTTTCTGAGGTTTCGGGTCTCCAGTTCAGGAATCCAGGTGTGGAGGTGTCTTCTCTGCGTTTGAAGGCTATCAGTCAAACTAATCATGATTTGGGGATTTAGAAATCAAAAAGGAGGCAAAAGGAAGTGGAGTGGGTAGCTGTATTGTTTAGGATTTAGGTTAGAAACAGAAACCACTCTAGTTATTTCAAGCAAGAAGGGGATTTAATACAAATAATTAGGGGCTTTCAAAACCATTAGAAGAGCTGGGGGTTTAGAAGGTCAAGGAAGGCCACTGCTAGATCTCGGGTTTACAAGCTTTCAGGGAATTAGAAAGTTTTAGTGACCTCACAAACCTGCAGCACCAAGTTGGAGATGCACAAGGAAACGTGCAGAGTTGCTTGTAACATGCTTTATATGCAGGGCCCGTGTCCACTGTAGCTGGGGAACAGTGATTTGCCTTTCCTCTCTCCTACCTTCTTTTTTTTTAAAGATTTATTTTTATTGTTTTTGACAGAGACAGAGAGAAGGGGGAGGGCCCAGAACAGTTTCCATAGTTGCACATCATTCGTTTTTCCACATACCGGTAGTTTCATTCCACAGGTGGGCGGGGCTGCACAGGGTAAGAACTGGGTCAGGGTCTCACCCTGGCAAGAACTGAACTGAGGGAACTCCCCAGTTCAGCACATGGGTCCGCAAGGGCCAGGTCTGGGATTCGATCCTCGATCCTCGGTCCCCGGGGCTGCAAAGTAAGCGCTCAACCCACTGAGCCATCCCAGCTTCCCTCTCCTACCTTCTGATCATACAGGACACCTCACATTGGCATTCTCTAATTCAGAGCTCTGTTGCAGAGATTTGGGGTACTCTACTTCCTGAGTAGTCATCCCCTGAGGTGAAGGTGAGAGCCTAAAGAGGGGATTGGGGGGGCTAATTTGTAACTGGACAAGCTGCACAGAAGCCTTAACTGGTATTAGATTTGGGATCTTTTTTCTATCTTGATTCCAACTTTGAACTTTGCCAAAATGCAGTTTCCATAGTTATTTAGATACTATAGTTCATTATTTCTATTGTAGATTAGAGTGTAAGGTTTAAATTTGCCATTGAAGCCACATGATTTTTCAAATAAGAAAAAAGCTTTTTTTTTTTGAGAAAAGGTCCTTGGTGCATTTATTAATATGATCGGGTATTTATTTATTTAATTCAGTTAATATTTTTCAGTTGCAGTTGGCATACAATATTACTCTAGTTTCAGACATACAACATAGTGATTAAGACATTTGTACATGTATACCTTATGAAGTGATCACCCCAATGAGTCTAGTGCCCATCTATTATTACTATAATACCTAGTTATTATAATATTATTAACTATATTCTCGATGCTCTACTTTATAGCCCCATGACTATTTTTATAACTGCCAACTTATACTTAATTCTTTCACCTTTTTCCCCAGCCTCCAACCCCTTTTCACATGGTGGCCATCAATTTGTTTTGAATTGAATTTGTTTGTTTGAATCTATGAACAAGTAAATTTTGTTTTTTAAATTCCACATGTAAGTGAAATCATATGGTATTTGTCTTTCTCTGTCTGACTTATTTCATTTTACATGATTCCCTCTAGGTCCATCCATGGTGTTGCAAATGGTAAGATTTCATTCTTTTTATGGCTGAGTAATATTCCATTGTCTATATGTACAGTGTTCCCTCACCACTTCGTGCTTCATGTTTTGCGGCTTCAGTGCTTCGCGGGTTTTTCCAAAATATTCATCAAAAAGTAAAAATGAAAAAATACCACCATGTCGGCAGCCACATGGCGGAAAGGAGCGTTGTTTCATGTGGATGCGGGAGAAAGAGTCTCCGAGGGAGCCTAACGCTTCTACGAGTCACGTGAGCGCCTCTCCTCCGCCACCCACACAAGACTCTTCGCCTCTCTCAGAAAGCCATGCTGATTCATGTTTATTACTGTATAAGGTTTTATCATTAACCTTATTAATTAGCACTGACACGTTTAAGTAAATACGTATACTGTTGTCATTTTTGTCTTAAATGAATAAAGTATGAATACTGTTTACATTTTTAAAGCATTCTTGTACCCGCATACACGAAAATTCCTAGGGGCAAATCCTACTTCGTGGTTTTTCAGCTTTCGCGGAAGGTTCTGGTCCCCATTAACCGCGAAAAACGAGGGATCACTGTATCACTTCTTTCTCCATTCATCTATTGATGGACAATTAGGTTGCTTCTATATCTTGGATATTGTAAATAGTGCTGCACTGAACACAGAGATGCATATATCTTTTTTCTTTTTTTTTTAATTTATTTTTATTGTTTTTGACAGAGAGAGAGACAGAGAGAAGGGGGAGGGCCCAGAACAGTCTCCATAGTTGCACATCATTGGTTTTTCCACATAGTTTTCATTCCATAGGTGGGTGCGGGGCTGCACAGGCCAGGAACTGGGCCGGTGTCTTACCCCGGTGAGAACTTAACTGGGGGCACTCCCCAATTCAGCATATGGGTCCACATGGGCTGGGGCCGGGATTCGATCCTCGGTCCCCGGGGCTGCAAAGTGAGTGCTTAACCCACTGAGCCATCCCAACTTCCCCGCATATATCTTTTTGAATTAGTCATTTGGATTTCTTAGGATAAATACCCAGAAGTGAGATTGTTGAATCATAAGGTAGTTCTCCTTTTAATTTTTCTGAGGAAACTTCATACTGTTTTCCATAGTGGCTCCACCAATTTGCACTCCCATCAACAGTGCGTAAGGGTTTCCTTTTCTCCACAGCCTCATCAACATTTGTTGTTTGTTGATTATTGATGGTAGCCATTCTGACAAGTGTGAGGTGACATCTCATTGTGGTTTCAATTTGCATTCCCTTGATGATTAATGATGCTGAGCATCTTTTTCATGTGTATGTTGGCCATCTGTATGTTCTTTGTGGATAAATGCCTGTTCAGGTCCTCGGCCCATTTTTCAATCAGATTGTTTGTCTTGTTGGTGTACAGTTGTTTGAGATTCTTATATATTTTGGATATTAACTCCTTATCAGATATATCATTGACAAATATCTTCTCCCATTCAGTAGGTTGTTTTTCATTTTGTTGATGGTTTCCTTTGCTTGAAAAAACTCTTTAATTTGATGTAATCCCACTTGTTTATTTTTTCTTTTGTTTCCCTTGCCCAAGGAGACATATCCAAAACATTTTTTTGTTAAGAGTGATGTCAGAGTTTATTGCCTATGTTTTTCTTCTAGGAGTTTTATGCTTTTAGGTCTTACATTTAAGTCTTTCATCCATTTTGAATTTATTATTATATATGGTGTAAGAAAGTGGTCTACTTTTATTTATTTATTTATTTTGCATGTATCTGCACAGTTTTCCAAACATCATTTATTGAAGAGACTTCCTTTCCCCACTGTGTATTTTTGCCTCCTTTGTCATAGATTAATTGACCAAGAAGATGTGTGTTTATTTCTGGACTCTATTCTGTTCCATTAATGCGATCAGGTATTTAAACATCAATCAAGATGGTGAGCTTCTGCCAAGTTCGGAGAAATACTTAATTGAAGCAACTTGTTCTATCTGAAGAAGTGAGTGTTTACAACTCACAAGCATCCTGCTCATTGCTGTATGCTAACAGCTCTCCCTAGGATGAAATCTTCAAGGCTAAACATATGTCACAGCCTCTGTTTTCTGATAGCATCTGCAAAAGACATTATTGCCATAGCAGAACAGTCACTATGAAATACCTGAGTCAGAAAAGCCCAGGGTTCCATCGACAGAAAAAAAAGGAGGCAGACAAATAGGAAGGCATACTGTGAATTGCACCAATTTATTGCTTTTCCCCCATCCCCCATGCATGTAAACCACAGCTGTCTCCAGTGATTTGTCTGTTTTATTTACTTCTGTATTGTTAGGCATAGAACAGAACCTAGCATACAAAAGCTACTCAATAAATATTTATTGATTAAAAAATAAGGACTATGGGTTAACATTTTAAAATACACAGGTGATTGTGATTCAGGTGGTCCTAGGAATACCCCAATACTGGTTAAAATGATAGAATACAAGAAATTAAATTATACTATTTGTAAGGATAAATAATAATAGATCAGAGGAATGATATCTGTTTTATTTCAGAATTGGGTATGATTTCTTAAAACATAAAAAGCATTAGTCATAAAAGACTGAGAAATTCAATTATGTTAATATCAAGAACTTTATTCCTGGGGAAGCTGAGATGGCTCAATGGGTTAAGCGCTTGCTTTGCAGCCCTGGAGCCCGAAGATCGAATCCTGGCCCCGGCCCATGTGAATCCATGTGCTGAACTGGGGTATGCCCCCAATTTAGTTCTTGCCAGGGCCTATGTGGGAGGCTCCCAGCCCAGTTTCTGTCCTGTGCAGCCCCCGTGCCCACCTGTAGAGTGAAACTATATGGAAAACTAATGCTGTCAACTTTAGAGACTGTTCTGGGCCCTCCCCCATCTCTCTATCTCTCTGTCTGTCTCTCTGTCAAAAAACAATAAAAAAAATCTTTAAGAGCTTTATTCAACAAAAGACACCCTATAGGAAGAAAAGACAAGTAATAAACCAGGAGATATAATATGCAATACATGTAACTGACAAAGGACTAGTATCTGCAAATCAGTAAAATTTTACTTATCAATAAGCAATACCTACAAATCAACAAGAAAAAGGCAGACAAGGTTATAAAATATATGTTTTGGATATATTTCACAAAAGAAATCCAAGTGGCCAGTAAACATATGATAATGGGCTCAATTTCATTGATAATCAAGTAAACGTAAACTAAAGCCATAATGGATAGAACATTACACATTCATTAAATTGGCAATTTTTTTTTATATATTAAGTTTATTGGAGGAACACTGGTTAATAGCAGTATATAAGTTCAAATGTAGAATGCTATAATACCTTATCTGTGTATCTATCTCATTGTGTGCTCACCACCCAAATGCTTGGAGTTTATATGGGTCAATGAGAAATTGTACCTTGCTGAGGGAAGTATAAATTGGTATAGCCATTTTTGAAATGATTTTTAACATTGCCTTGTAAATTTGAATATACCCCAGCACCCAGCATTTTCTTTCCTAGGTATATTATAGAGTAACTTGCGTATAAGCACCATGCACATACAAGAACGTTCATAGCAGTGTTAGCAGTTTATTTGCAATAGAAAATTATTGGAAATAGGCCAAATACCCACCACCATGACAAGAGATAAATAAAATGAAATATTATATGGTAGTGAAGATGAACAAATCATAGCTAAACAGGTATAGTATGGATGAATCTTAAAAATGTTATGAGTAAAAAAATGCAGGTTGCAAAAGTCTATACAGCTCAATGCCATTAAAAAATTGATAAACAAGCAAAACTTAATGTAGTTTATAAGAATACATATATGTGGAGTAATACTGTGAGAAAAGCAAAAGAATGATAAATACAAATTTCAGGACAGCAGTTAGTTCTGGTGGGGGTGTGGAAAGAGGCATATGAGAGGATAAGAAAGAGGCTCGCAGGTTAATACAGAAACGTTGGGGATGTTCTAGCTCTGAGGCTAGGTGGTCAGGTTGTGAAGTGCTTACAACTTATGTTATGCTTCACAATTCATGTATATGTGATTTTATTTTGTATGTCTCCAGCATTAGATAATTAAAGAACCCAATCTTAAGAATTATTTCTAAGTAGGAAAATTTGTAGTTTGTGGTTATCAGATTATAAATGCCTTGAGGGTAGCTGTTTTGCACAAACAAAATGTCAACAATGGCTTGATTAACAAAGAATTTTGGGACATGTGTATTTTTGATATTACCAGAGTTCTTAAAAAAGGTGTAGTTAGAAGAGGTGAAAGATTGATGTCATATGTGGTTCTCATCACTTTGTCTTAAGTTGTTTAAGAGAGCAATTTTTTTTTCACAGACTACAGCTAAACCACTGTCCTCCTTTATCAGAAATATCAAATTAGTGGGGCCTGAATGTACTCTTACTAATCTGTACAAAATGGATGACTATTTTGTGTAGAAACTCATCATTTGGTCTGTGCAGATGTAATTCATATATAGAAAAGAGCTGATAGAAGGAATGAGATTTCATTTATGCTATGAAAATATTCTTTGTGAACCCCACTTACCTGTTCCAAATATAAAGTAAAAAACTTACCCCTATGTACTAAATATGATAAATTGATGCTCTGAAAGGGAGAAAGAGGAGAAAACTATAGAAAGAAGGATGGTTTTCTAGATAATAATCTCTCTCACTCTGTCTCAAAGAGATTTCTTCTGTACTCCAAACAATAGGACTGGGATAAAAGGTATTAATCTCCATGCTTATAGAACTTGAATGCTACCCAACAGCCTTAAAAGCAACTGAGAGGAGACACATTCATATCATGTTGTATGAGTTTTTGAGGTCAGAGATATTTAACAGTTAGCCTGAAGACACTTGGTCCTGAGACTAGACCAGACCTGTCGGTGGATTTGACAATGAAACCAGGGTGAACAGCAAAGCCAGAAGGGGTCCAGAGCCAGTGAAGCCTCAGATTGTACGGCCAGTGGGCCAAGATGGGCCCCCTTAGAGGCCCTGAAGTGTGGTTAATGAAGTCTTATCCTGGGGTGATATTGCCAGAGCTGTTCTCTTAGGGTCTAAAGAAGCAGTAGGGCTTTTTGGTGTTGCACAGGGGTTGATTTAAGAAGCTTGGTGGAAAGTGCTCCCATTCCCTCGAGGTAACTCAGTAACAAGCAGAATGACTCTGTGCATCAGACCTCATGAAGAAACAGTCTGAAGGCCTCTGAGGTCATCGCTGACATCCCCACAGTAGTTTATGAGGAGAAGACACAGGTAAAGAAAACGAGATCTACAAGAAAACTGAAAAGCCTAGTTGCAAGGTATCTTTTGACCCCTTTATAAATACATGTGTTTCTTATGCAGTTGTAAACATTGACATCTCTGAGACGCACATAGATTTAACTTGCTTTGAGTGCAGTTATAATACAAATGTGATCAAGAAATAATCACATAGAATCAATATTAAAGTGTGAACTGTAGAAATAATTTCTTTAGGACTTCTGTTTTGAATTTGTACAAAAGTGACACTGAAAGCCCAATGAGGTGTTCAAGTGAACACAGCGAGACTGATCTTCAGCAAATTCGTATGGCTGACTATTCAACAGAAGATTCAAATTCGTGTGAAGGTAGCCCCATCTAATGCAATATTAGTAAATGTGCAAGACCTATATCTATATCCAGCAATGATGATTTTGATTTAGGAAATGAAGAACGGAATTGGGAAGAAAGAGAAAATATTCCAAATATAAAACTGTTTACCCAAATTGCTGGTATAAATGCTTTAGTTTTGCGAAGACTAGGAGCAAATCCTATGCCTCTTAGTGTTTTGGAACAGGTGCTAAGTGATGATATTTTTTTTGAAATGATAACCATAGAAACAAACAGATATGCAAATCAAAAGATAAAGGACCAGAACTCGAAAAAGGATGTGGAATGGATTCCAATAACAAGTGATGAAATGAAAGCATACCTTTCATTGTATATCATAAGGTCACAAGTAAAAAAAATCTAACAGCTATGCATTGATCAAAAAGAGCAATATTAGATTCACCAATGTTTAAAAAAACTGTGCTTCGCAAATGTGTCTTACCTGTATCACATTTTATCACTTTGTGGATAATGAAATTGTATGAAAAGAAGAGAATACAAAAAGTGTGAAGTATAGTTGATTATTTGAATAGTAAATTTGAACAGTTATACATTCCAGATGAAAATGCTTTCCTAGTTGAGTCACTGATGAAATTCAAAGGATGGCTGTGGTATGTGCAATTTATAGCTACCAAACATGCCAGATTTGGAATTAAACTTTAGAAGTTATGTGAATTCAATACTGGATATGACACCTGTAAATGTTAAGTTGAAAAATAAATAGTAGTTTTTGCTCACACAGAATTTCATTTAATTTGTATGTCAAGGAGTTAATCTAATTTTATTTGAATCCTTTCTTGAAACAGAAAGGTGGTGGTTGAAGACTAATTTCAGATGCTTTATAAGACTTTTATATTAAGTCCAAGAATTGTAACTATTCAAATGTAAGTTGTCATGTCAGGAAATTTTAATATTCCAGTCTTGGGGGAAATGATGATCATTTCCCAGGGTTAATCTTCTCCACTTGAAGACTGCAATTGTGTGCAGAATTCCCAGTCCTTAGGATACAATGATGGTGTTATAATCTCATCCCACTTGGTCACAGTGCTTCTGTAGTGGACCTGCCAAAGCCCTGAATAGACTTAAATAAAGTTCTGCTGACTGCACGGTAGAGAAATGATGAATAGCAAAACACCTAGACCCGCCCCAAGTGATTGCACCATAGTTCATTTTCTCAGGTTCTCACATTTTTTATTAAAACGGTAGATTGATTTTTCTGCTTTCACAGCTTTTTCAGCGTAAGGTGATACATTTCTTGCCTGGTGTCAGCAGCAGCCCGCAGTTGTAAAGTTGAGTTCCTGTTACTCTGTATGTGTGTGTGTGTGTGTGTGTGTGTGTGTGTGCATGCATGGGTGTGTGAGCACAAGTGCATTTGTGTGTGTGAGAGTGCATGTTCCTGCATGTGTGATAGTGAAAAAGTTCTGTAGTGAATCCTAGGGTACCTAGGTTTTATTTTGTTTCCTGCACTCAAAATCCATGTGACTTAGTGAAAATCATAGCCTCTTGGAACTTTTAAAGTTTGCAAGCACAATGTTTCTTTTGTGTTCCCCACAGGTTTTTGTCAGGGTTGCTGGGTGAGCCCGCGAGACATTGTCATGTCATGGTTGGGATCGCTGGTGCTGAACACAAACAGCTTCTGTTTTGAATCCACATCTTGCCTTTTACTCTCTGTGTGACTGGCAAGAAATTACTTTGCTTCTTTGATAACGTTTCCTTATTTGCTTGAACATGGTTATTATGAGCTGCAAATGAGAATGTGCTAGTACCAGAAAACCAACATCTTCCAACGTGATGACAAGTTCTCTTCTGACAATTATAAATCTTGATGCTCTTTTGATGTATGATAATACCTGGTAATACATCTGACATTAATCTTTAATCCCTACCTTCCTGGTTCAAGAGAGAATGCAGTTAAATATCTTAAATGTGGGGTGTAAAGTATATGTGCATGGTTCTGGTTCTTTATACCTTTTCTGCCTTCTTTCTCCAAAATTCGTGGGACCCAAGGGGGCCACAGTGACTGACATTGCAGGCTTTCAGATGAACTCTGCATTTGTTGAAAATAAATAAAATCATTAATTTTGCCATTATATTGCCAGTCAACAATAAAACATTGATGATTCATCTAATTTCCAAGACATATTTCCAAATGCCCCTTTATTCAATCTTTGTTTCAGACCATCCAGGGATACTTTTACTTAAAAATGCTCTCTGCCATTGTAACCAGCCTCTGCTTTATAAGGGAATGTCCCCAAAACATGCATTGCTGCTTTGAGGAATTATTTATATATACTCTCTAATTTGCCACCAAAAAGAAGAAAGATGTACATGGTAATTGTCTATTATTTCTTTTTCTAAGTGTAGCAATTTGTTTTTCACTTTGGACAAAAAGGCATCACTAAGCTTCTTTTTCCCTGTAGTCATGGAAAACAGTAGAAACCTGACAGAGAGTAAGTGATTTGTTTTCTCAACAGTGACTGTTACTCAGAGTTAAGGGCATTTCATCATTATCCCTGCATTTGTGATACATACTTGACAGTTGGTGTTCAGTTAACAAAGAAAATTACCAGGTGTAAATAAAGTCAGTAAAAAGAAAACATTCACTATGAGGAAGCTATTTATCTAATAAAAAAATGTGTCTCTGCTCTAATAGGATTTCTTGGAGATCTCAGTGCAAGGACTGGAGTTTATACCAGGAAAAGAGATGACATTGAGAGTCAAAATAAGCAAACACTTTATTGGGTCAAACTTTGATGTTTAGGTTATTTATATTTCTCCATAGTCTTAAACTGATCTAAGATATCATACAAAGTTCCATATATGGTGGTACGATCAAATAAATTGAAAATAGAAATGAAAAAATGAAGCAAATGAAAATATAAAGATAGGAAAGTACAGTGGCATCTAGAATTAGCTTAGTACAAAAGCACAAGGTTTGAAATCCTATGCACTTGCCAGGGAAGGGCCAAAAGTTGGCTCAAATCTTTCTGTTGGCCAGTGTTAAAGGGAAATGTAATCCACTATGCAATTCACAATGTTAGTAATTTAATGAGACATTCTTCCCAAGGGCATTTTGAAATCTACTTGTAGTTAACAAAATAAGCTACCATAATTTTAAAAAAATTGTAATAAAATGCATAGAATTGATCATTTTAACCATTTTAAAGTGTACACTTCAGTGGCATTAAGTATCTTCATATTATGCAGCCATCACCACTATCTAGTTCTAGAAATTTTCTAAAATGAAAATCCCATACCCACTGAGTAGTCACTCCCTTGGCAATCACCAATCTTCTTTCTGTCTTAACAGCATTCATATAGTAAATATAATAAACACTTTCATAATCCTATGTATGATTATAATGCTACAGGTAGATGTGGGGGGCAGCATAACATTTTCATATTTATGTTCAAGTCTTAATTTTGACTATCTAGGAAAACTAACTTGGCAGAAGAGGGTGTGGGTGGCCTCCCTCACTTCTGAAACTACCAGGAAGACCACCTAGGGAGAATTGTTCTACCTAAGTGATTGAGTTGGAAGCGTTTCTACAGACAGTCACCAGGGTTACTGTGGTAGTTAGTTTGGAGAATTAGAAAGACTTGGGTCAAGTTAGTTGACGAGTGACTTATAGTCATGAATTACTGAACTATCTTAGCATTTATCACAACCATAAGGGTCAACTGGATTCCTACTATTGGTTTTGTGCTAAGAAGAAAGACTGGTTGATTATTGCTTGACTTCAACATTTAACTGGAGTTTTGAATCATGAGTGAGAGTGAGCATTTTAGTATGAAGAAGTAGCATGAGTCAAGATATGAAGGCATTAGGTTATACTCAGATTCATCTTTGATTATTCTTTTTTTTCTTTTTTCAGCCATATATCCGGTCATTTGATGAGTTTTTCTTACTTAACCAGTGCTTTTCTTAGCCACAACTTCTCTTGCATTCTTAGTGTCATAACCTTAATCCAAGCCCTCAGCATCTTTTGTTTGGATAACTACTGTGACTTTCCAGCTAGTGTTTCACCTTTCAAGCTCTTGGCCATTTAAGTCTTTCTTCAAACTTGCCAGAATAGATGTTCTAAAAGACTCTTTAGGTTACCCTACTCATATCACTCTTCTTTTTATATGCCTTCAATGTAAGAACTAAGCATATGATAGTGGTGCTGTCTAAATTAGCAAAGAAATAAACATTATTTCCAAAGGTTATGCTCATGCATGAGTTATTTACTTAGGAAAAAACACCACTTAAATAAACTGTGGGTGTAGTAATGAAATAATAAAGTACTCAAAGAAGATATTGGTTATGTATTTTTCTGATTGAAGATTAGATAAAAGACTTTCTTATGGGAGAAACCACAAAGAAAAAACTGATGGCTTTGACAACATAAAAATCTAAATTCTCTCAGTCAAAAATATCATAAATGTAACAGTATGCATGAAGTTGGTAAAAAATACATAATGAATGTGAGAGATCCTTGCCTGTGTTTCTAGCAGTTACTAGAAACACTCAGATTCCTCCCTTACATGGGCCATTCCCTCTGCCTGGAATATTCTTGCAAAGCCTCCCGTGACTGGCATTTTCTTACTCTTTAGTTCTCAGGGCAATATTCTCTTCTTAGAAAGGTCTTTCCTGTTCACTTTCTTTAAAGTAGCTAGTCTCCACTCTCTAACCCTTTATGACCTTCACTTTGTCACATATCTTGTTTTTTGTTCTTCATAGTTGCTATCACTAACAGAAATCATCTTATTTGTTAGTATTCTCATCTGTCCCTTAGAAACCACATGAATATATAGATCCCATCTGTCCTGTACAGCAACACCTAGACTTCTTTTTGAAACATTATAGGTACTTGACAAATGTTTGTTGAATGAGTAACTGAATGAATAAATATGTATATATGTAGAAAAAAAGACTGGAAGGATACATAACAAAATGCAATAATATTGTTCTTTCCAGGTAGAATTTTGTAGATTAATTTTTAAAATTTTTTCTGTCCCGTATTTTCTAAAATGAGTATGTATTACATTCTTAGAATTATAACTAAATAGTATTTAATAGGAGGCATGTTTTACTAAACAATAGCATCTAGAGTGTCAGATCATAAATCTCAATTAGTATCACAAAAGATGATAAACTATGCAGACTACAAAGAACACATTTCCTAAGAAACAAAAGTGCAAGCTTGCATCCTCTCTAAGTATTCACATATTTAACACATCCAATTAGCTTAACTGAATAATTAAGGAATCAGGCCAAAAAGATCTATAATGGATCTTCTTTTAGGATTCTAAAATAAAACTCTTCAAATAAGGAGAAAAAAAAAAAAGTAGGTACCACCGCCTAGCTTTAGGAAATGATTGTCAGAGTTAGTCTCCCTAAAGCTACAAGACATTAAAAAAAGGGCAGTTGAGGAAAAGTCCTGCATATAAAACAGTTTGGAAAATATCACAGTGATCTGTCTGCATTACCATTTGCAATAGAGACGTGACTTTGGAAAAGTCTGTTATAGTCTTGTACCCATTCTGAGCAGTTCTCTGTCATATACTGTTAATTTTGTTTAAACTGATCAGCTCAACATGGGGAAAAACGTGTCTAGTTTTTGTTTATTTGTTTCTGTGTTTGTTTGTTTGCCCAGAACTCTTTTTGGCCATAATTAAGTCAGCTCTTTCATATAAAGTGGTGATACTTTAAAGGACTTCAAATGGTCAAGTTGTTTGGAGCAAAAGTGAAACAAAATGTAGCGGTCGTGTGTTTCATTTATTGACTCCCTCATGAAGTTTTTATTCAGCAGCTAATATGAACCAGGCATTGCTGGGTCCTGGGGATGCAATGGTGAATAAGACATATGATACTTGTCCTCAAGGGACTCCCCTTCTAGTGGAGGGAACACGATAAACAAGCAAAATAGGTACCAGTTTTGATAAGTGCTAGAAAAGAAACATTTCCATAAATAATAAAGGGGCAAGGAACAGTAGATAGAGAGGTAAGGGAAGATTTCTTCAAGGAGGTGATATTTAGGGTGAGACTTGAAAGGACGAGAAGGAGACAGGATGAAAGGTATCCATTCCCGGTGTGGAGATGTGTAGGAAATGTCAGAGTCCTGCGTGACCGAGCAAAATGAGCAATGGAAACGTGAGATGAAATTGGAAAGGGAGGCAGCATTCGGGTCACATAGCACATGGTAGTATTTAATTTTAAATACCACAGGAAGCCACGAAAGTATTTTTATCAGGAGAGTGACAGCATTTAAAACACCATAGGAAGCTAATCAAATATTTTCATGGTAAAATGGAGGAATCCAGTTTTAAATGCTTATTCTTGCTATTATGTGGAGATTGACTTTTAAGTGGACAGAAGTAAAAACTAGTATCTACTAGTCAGGAGATGGCTGTAGTCATCCAGATGAAAGACTAGGTTTGCACCATGGTGTTAGCAGCAGAGATGGTGAGAAGTGGATAAATCCAGGATATATATTTTGGAAGTATAGCCCCCCATGGAATGCTGTGAGACTAGATAGAGGGGTTTAGAAAAAAATGAGGTTGTGTCCCAAATTTTGGCTTAATTATCTATCTGGGGACAAAGTATAGGATGGGACATTGACGGAGTAACAGCTATTTGTGAATGTGGTGGGAAATTGTGTTCTGATTTTTGTACTTTAAGATTGAGATGGTTTAAAAAATGTTCAAGACCAATTAACCAGTTGGATAGTTGAGGCATAAGCCTGGAAGAGAAGACGGAATTAGAGATATAAAGTGAGGAGATTACAGTGTGAGGGTATTTCAAGCTGTGGGAATAGATGAGATGAAGGAAGAGAATGTGGAAGAGAAAAAGGCCTGAGCATCAGCTCTGACATTTAGATTTATAAACGAATAAGAGGAGCCAGCACTGAGTGGAGAAACCTAGGAGAGTGTGGTGTCACTGAAGATGAGAGAGAGGAGAGTATGGTGTTTCAATAAGGAGAAGGTGGCTCAGCTAAGAACAAATGTGAGACGAGGACAAAAATATAGGTGTTAGGTTTGGTAACAGTTGACATCATTGCTGATCTTCAGAGCAAGTTTGCTGGACTTGTGGATGTGGAAACCTCACTGAACCATATGAATCAATTTCTCACACAAATGGTCAAACAAAAGTTAGAAATTTGCTGAAATATCTGGTTGTGGACACTATCAACCCTCTGCCTATGTTCTTTTGGATCCCTTTACTTTTTTTGAACACACTGGCTCCAGACGTACTTATGGTCCCAACACCCAGCACCTGGGTCCATTTGGTGGCGGGTTGCCTAGTTGAACCTGCTTTGCCTGTCCAGATAGAGATCAGGAAGTGCTTTCAGGGGTCATGCGGGGTCACCTTAACTAATAATTAAACCAGCAGACAAAGCTCACTGCAACACTTTTTTTTCAGATGGCATCCTTGCTTGGCTTTCTTTGCTTCCTTGTCTTGCTTCTCTACTCTTCTATTAGTTTTCTTTGAAAAATTCCCTAATAATTCACTCACATGTCCTGGTCTCATGGTCTTCTTCTGGGGAACACAATCTGAAACATGTGGTTTTAAATCAAATATCAACATGGTCTGTCTTGTTCAGCTTGTTTAGTAAATAAAAACCATGGTGTTCAAACACTGTCTTAATCATTTATAAGATGTATTCAAAGTGGATTTATTTGCTTTATTTAGACAGTTTCCATTAAACGAAAAACATATTTAAGTGTGTATGAGAAATTGATCATATTCACTATATACCGCAAAAACATTTTCTTAATTTTTCCTAATATGGAGCAAATTAAAGGAAAGTAGAAGTAGAAGAATAACTATAGTATTTTAATAGTACATACTTCTGCAATTATGCCTATCTCCAGTTTGCTTGGTTGATTTTCAGCTATTTTTCATTACTTTGGAAATGGATCTATTTTAACAAATAATTTCTTGTTCATGACTTATTTAGAAGCTGAGTTCCAGATGTTATCTAAACTGTTCATGACTGTTAAAGATGGCAGGTGCCCAAAGGGACAATCACCTGCCTTTATTAATGTCATGATCACTGTGGTCGCTCAGTCTTAAAACCTTTACATTAGCTCTCCTTCTAATCAGTCACTGAGTCCAATTTTTTTTTTAATTAATTTTATTGTTTTTGACAGAGACAGAGAGAGACAGAGAGAGGCAGAGAGAAGGGGCAGGGCCCAGAGCAGTCTCCATAGTTGTGTGTCATCAGTTTTCCACATGGTTTCATTCCACACAGGTGGGTGGGGGTCTCCCGTATGGGAGGCAGGCCCCCTTGGTGCCTAGAGCCAGGGGCCAAACTAGGGGGCAAGAACCGAACTGGGGACCTCCCTCATGGGAAGCACAGCCCAGCTCAGTATATGGGACCACACAGGCCGGGCCCGGGATTTGATCCTTGGTCCTTGGGGCTGCAAAGTGAATGCTTAACTCAATGAGCCATCCCAGCTTCCCCGCATTCTTTATATAATGACATCTCTGCCCTGTTTGTATCCCTACCAAACCAGACCTTCATAGTGGCCTTCTCACTGATTCTCCTTTACTACGTCATTCCTCCTTCCCATCTCATCGATACTGTACGTAAGGAGGGGCTAAATATTCATTCTGAAGCATAACTCCGAGTATGTCACTTCTCAGGTCAAAGACCTGCGCAAACTCCATACTCCAGCAAAGTCACTTCCCACACCAGTCAAAGTCCTCGTTCAACATATGTACTAGCTGAGATGCTGGATCAGATGCTCTCTAAGTGTCCTTCTGTATTAGTGTCGCATCCCTACTGTAAATTACCACAAACACGGTGGCTTAAAATGATACAAATTAGTTTTTCTATAGTTCTAGAAATCAGAAACTTAAAACAAGTCTTCCTAGGCTAAACTCAAGGTGTTGGCAGGGCTGCATTCCTTCAGTGGGCTCCAGGGGAGAAGCCATTTCCTTGACTTTTCTCGCTTTTAGAGGCCACTTGCATTCCATGAGCTGTGACCCTCTTCTTTTATCTTCAAAGCTAGAAACGCCAGACTGAGTCCTTTCTATGCTGCCATCTCTCTGTGTGCCCTCCTCTGCCACCTCCAGCCTGACTCATAGGACAGCATCAGGTAATCTCTCTTGACCTTTTCTCCTGGTCCATGGGAGGCCCCAGCAGGTGATGCGAAGGTATGAGTAGTGTGAGCGTTGGGTCTTTATTCTTCTGTCCTCCTTCCTGCTGGGTGTCTGTAGGTTGGGTGTTGTTACTGGTCCAAATGCCATAGCTCTTATCCAGTGACCTTTACCATACAGCTTTCTTCTCTGCTTTCTGGTAACCACTCCTTCCTCGTGCCCCTTCAGGCCTAGGATGGTAATGGTTCCTGGTTGTAACAGTGTGACTAACTTATCCTGGCTTTGCCTGGAACTTTTGGGTTTTAGCATTAGAAGTCCCGAGTCTCAGGAAATGCTAAGTCCTGGCTAAACAGAGGCAGTTGGCCATGCCACTGTTACTAGACCCTGAATCCTGTCCACTCTTGAAAAAATTTTTTTTCATTATATTCTCAATTTTCCAGTTTGAGTGTGTTATAAGTTTTCTGTTGGGGCTCAGAAAAAGCTATATTTGCCATATAAATTCTTTGGAGTTTGTCCTTTACATCTGTACTTCAGAAAGACAACTTTGGCTGTTATATGGAGAACCAACGAACTGAACGGAGTCAGGAGTAAATGTGGGAAGACAGAAAGTTGTCAGAGTGGTGAGTAAGCTGTGGTTATACCTGAACTGATGCATTGGAAACGAAGGTGAAGAGAGAAGGGAGAAGAACTGAGAAATATAAATAAGGCAGCTATAACCAGAGATGGCAACGAATTGGATATGGGTGAATAGAGATAGGGAGGAGACCAGGCTGACATATAGCTTGTCGCTGAAACACTTGTGTGGACTGTGGTGCCATTCATTGAGACAAATCCAGAGAAAGGTGAGGTTTGGTTGGGAATACTATGAGTGTAAAGAGTTTCTCCTTTTGTAGCTTTTATTTTCAAAGAATTAAACAGGCCTCTGTTATGGATTATGATCAATAAAAAGCGTACGAATTTGTTAATGTCCTGGGTTTGTATGTGATAGAAAGTGACCACAGTTGTCATTATTAGTGCTGTGAAGATGAGCAAAATCTAGTCTTTTGGGGGAAGCCTTCATACCTAGTCAGTTTTGGGAGGTCTGTGTAACAAATTAAGCCTGTATTTCACAAAGGTGAAAATGAAAGGCCAGAATTAAACTGGGCCTGCCCCTTGAGATCAAAAGTTTTGGGACAGCATATTATATAAGAAAGCAAGATTCCCTAAGAGAATGAATCCGACTGCTTTGTTGAAATTCTCCCTTCAACACTCTCGCGAAGCAGGCAGTGAATAGAAACTTTTGAATTGGTATGTGACCTATGAGCATGTGTAACAAATGAGTTTGTATATCTTGAGAACATTTGCAATTCTTGAGTGTCTGTGCATGACATTTAAATGTGAGGAACACTTGAGTAATTCCCGGAGTTAGCTGAAGACAATAAATGCTTTAATCGATATACCATGGCATTTTTAACTTGTATCACATTTTCTCCCAAATCTCTAGATGATTACTTCCCGCAACACACCATTTCCATGCTTTTGTTATAGAGTCCCAGCTGCTACAGATCTCATCTAGAAGCAATTCCTTTCTACTTTGCATTTTCACAGTATCCAACTTGTATGTCCCTTATGGTATACATCATGTCTTGCCTTTTTGATGCAGGCTGATTTGTATGCATGACATCTCCCCTAGAAAGATGTAACAACTGTCAGACTCTGAGTCCGAACTCAGGTGAATCCCGGGGAGCCGATCTCTGGGTGGCTCAATGGGAATTCACTGGCTATTATTAAAGTCTCATCTGTAGCTGCTAGTGTCTGATTCCTATTGCACCACCTGGCACTATTGCTCTCCTGCTTCTCTTGCTCTAGCATGAACCTAGTGACTCGTAGAAGCCTATCGATTTCCAGAAGGGCGAGTAGACTCTCCCAGCCTTTTGTAGCCCTCTTTGGATGGCTGGAGTGTATGGCTTGTTTCCTTAAGCCAGCATGGGAGATATTCTATAGGCACCTGACAATGTTTTACCTTCAGTAGTTCTTTCCATCTCTAGAATTTCAGGTTTCACAATGATCTCCAGATAAGGATCTTGCGTTTTATTAATATTTTTCCAGTATTTTTTTTATTGTGGTAAAATACACATAATGTAAAATTGACCATATAATCACTTTTGAGTGTATGGTTTAGTGGTATTAAATATATTCATACTGTTGTGCAACCATTACCACCATCTATCTCTATAACTCCTTTTGTCTTGCAAACTGAAACTGTACCCATTAGACAATGACTCCCCATTCATCCTACCCCCACTACCTAGTGGCAACTACCATTCCACTTTCTGTTTCTATATTTTTGACTACTCTAGAGCTCAAATAAGTGGGATCATATAGTATTTGTCTTCTTATGACTGGCTTATTTCAATTAGTATAATGTTCTCAAGGTTTATCCATGATGCTGCATATGTGAGAATTTCCTTTTTAAGGCTGAATAATATTGCATTATATGTATATACCACACTTTGTTTACCCATTTATTCATTGGTGGACACCTGGCTTACTTCCATTGTTCAACTGTAGTGAATAATGGTGCATCCTTCCATTGCTCATTTAT
>PVKE010023651.1:0-24464 GCA_004027555.1 Craseonycteris thonglongyai | reverse complement strand
TTGTTACTTTCACTTTTATATTCCACCTATAAGTGAGGTCATGTGTTTCCTGATTCTTTCAGTCTGACTTATTTCGCTTAATAAGATAGTCTCTAGGTCCATCCATGTTGCCAGAAATGACTGTAATTTATCATTTCTCATCGCTGAGTAGTATTCCATTGTGTAAATGTACCACATCTTCTTTATCCAGTCGTCTATATGGTTTATTCTAATCTCAATTACTGTTTTTTATTATTTAAATTTTAAAAGCACGTTGACTCAAAAAAAATATGTTCTTTCTGAAGTTATTGATCCAATACTTTATTAATATTCATAATTACCATCCATTTTTTCTCTTTTTCATTCTTTGAAAATGCCAAATAATTGGTTTTATAATAAATCAATTGCTTTCACAATAATCATTAATTACTTCAGCATGTTACTCTAAAAGTAATAAATATATGTTTCTGTTTCATTCTCAAGAATGTCATAAATGTTTTCTCAGAAAACTAAGTCTTTATCACATAAATTCCATTGGTGTATGTCATGGATATTATCTCAGTATTAAGATTTGTGTGAATTTTATGCTGTGGTTAGAAATCTGCCTAGTTCAGGACTTTGGGTTTACTTAATTTTATAGGTGCTGAAACCAAGCAAGTTACATGAAAAGAGCAATAGACGTTAACTTAGAAAAAGAAAACTATGTCAAGGAGTGAAAATATGAGACCCTAGGAGGAAGAATAAAGGTAAAAATACAAATTCAGAAAACAGGAAAGGAAGGTGCAAGCATAACCGTCCTTTCCTGAATCTGTACGTGCCTTTGAAAAGACATTAGGTCTTTGCAAAAGAAGCAGGAAGAGCCAAACTCACTGGGTAAAATGACGTTTGTTTCTGAGGAAGGAGGCTTTCGGGCAATTCCGATTGACTTCTTGTGTCTTCCTGAGGATCAGTGGGCTCCTAGCCATTGTATATTCTGAATATCAGATACTAAACCAGAGACAATTGGCAGAAAACCTCAGTGATCAAAAAATTCAGGCTGCTTGAGCAGTGGGTGATATAGTCTCTTCAGTGAAGATTTTCTAGCTTCACGGCACACAGTTTTAAGCTTACAAGCAGGAGAGGGTTAACCAATAATTGTACCAACCCATACTGATGGCAATTTGGCCGTCTTCTCTGCACTGATTTCCTGCCTCCTCCAATTACCCAGCCTCCTGCACTACACCTGGTAGTCAAGGTCCTGTCTCCGCAGTGCAGGATGCTGGTATGGCTGCCCTAAAATACACCTGTTGTGGGCAGATTCCTGCAGGTTAATTTCCACTAGCAGAGAAATTGCTCTAAATTGCATTGACTTTCAATGGGTTCCCACTGGCAAACACCTGGAGGCATCCGTCTGCAGATGACTGCCCTGAGACCCAGGTGTGTTTCTGGAGGCTGCCTTGCCCCAGTTCGTCCTGATGAGATGTCTTGGTGCTCAGAGTGCAAAACAACTACCCCAGGTTAATGAGTCGCAAAGACATTAACATTCAAAAATGCTCAAAAAGAAAAAGAAGACTTAAAGGCAATAGCCTCTGTCAGCCAGAAGGGAAAAACTAGCTCGAAAGAGAAGCAGTAAGCTGAGGTTTCATTCTAACAACCATTCCCTGAACATCCTAGCAGCCCCTCCTCTTGATGGAAGCAAATTTTTCAGTAACGGCAGTCCATATGGTAACTGTCTTTTCTGGATATTACTTGCTAATGAGTTAAGTGTCTACTTGTACACACTTAAATTTATTTTTCTTTCCTCTTTTTTTCTTCCTGCATACAGTTTCTGAATCATCTGACTTTATTAAAACAGTTTATGAAAATGTAGAAGAAAGATAAAATCTCTTAAACATTTCTGAGTACCACCAAGACTTTTGAGAACATACTTTTTAAAATTATTAAATGGATAGATGCAATTCCTATATTTCCAACTGTAATTTATTTTCTACCATGTTGCTCACAGAGAATGTACACTGTCTACTTATTACAAAACCTCAATAATCAAAACAGCTTGTAGTTGGCAGAAAAACAGACTTACAGACCAATGGAACAGAATTGAAAACCCATAAATAAATGCACAAATATTTGGACAGATAATTTTTGACAAAGGAGTGAAAAATACACAATGGGGAAATGAAAGCCTATTCAGTAAATGGTGCTGGGAAAATTAGAAAACCACATGCAAAAGACTGAATCTGTACTGCAATCTTTCACCATATACCAAAATTTACTCAAAATGGATTAAAGACCTCCACATGAGAATTAAAGCAATAAACTGTATAGAAGAAAACATCGGTACTAAACTTATAAAACTTGGGTTCAGGGAGGACTTTATGAACCTAACCTCAAAGGCAAGGGAAGTAAAGACAAAAATAAATAAATGGGACCATATCAAACTAAAAAGCTTCTGCACAGCAAAAATAAACCATCAACAAAGCAAAGTGGCAACCAACAAATTTGGAAAAACTATTTGTAAACAATGCCTCTGATAAGGGGCTAATATATAAAATATATAAAGAACTCATACAAATCAACAAAAAAAACCAAACAATCCAACTGAAAAAATGGTCAGAAGGCCTAAACAGACACTTCATCCACGATGACATATAAACGGTCAATAGACACAAAAAAGTGCTCAACTTCACTACCTACCTACTAGGAAAATGCAAATCAAAACCATGATGAGATACCACCTCATACCTGTTAGAATGGCTATAAGAAACAAGACAAGGAGCAACAAGTGCTATAGAGACTGTGGGGGAAAAGGAACCCTCATACACTCTTGGTGGGAATACAAATTGGTACAACTCCTTTGGAAAACAGTATGGAGGTTCCTCAGAAAATTGGGATTGCAGCTACCACATGACCCAGCAATCTCCCTTCCAGGTATCTACCCAAAAATCTTTGCAGCGAATTCAGTGACCAAGTCATGCAAACAACCAAAGTGTCCTTTGATAGATGACTGGATAAAAAAGCTCTGCCACATTTACAAAATAGAATATTACTCAGCTCTAACAAAAGATGAAGTACTGCCGTTTGCAACAATGTGGATGGAACTTGAGATCATCACACTAAGCAAAATAAGCCAGACAGAAAAAGGCAAGAACCATATGACTTCACTCGTATGTGAAATATAAACTGAAAGCAACAAAGACGTAAAACCTCGTGGACATAGTCAATAGTTTAGTGGTCACCTGAGGAATTGGGGGTGGGGGGGAGTTGGGAGAGGAGGGAGACGGATTTGAATATATGGTGATAGAAAGAAAACTGACTCTAGGCGATGAACACATATTGTAACACATAGATGAAGTACTGAAGGTTCATTTACCTGCAGCCTATGTAATTTTTACTAATGAATGTCACCCTAATAAATTTAACAATAAGACAATAAGAAAGCAGGCAAAGAAATGTTTTAGACTCAACTCTTTTTAAAGGCTGCCTTGTACACAGGCTATCTATCATATTAATACTATTTCATATTTGATGATAGTCACAGTTGCTATTTGGATCTCAGCCCTAAATTGGTTCCTGTTAGTACTTGAGTATAAAATAAGGTGACCAGATTTTAAAATTGGTAAAGCAGGACACCATTGACCGGGGGTGGTTCTTGATTAAAAATTTGGTCTATCTCCCGCCGTTCCCTAGCTTGTCATGCATGCATTCTTTCCAAAAATCGGGACTTTTTTAAAACGCCGCGGGACGCGGGACAAGTTGTTAAAAATCGGGACTGTCCCCCCAAAAGCAGGACGTTTGGTCACCTTAGTATAAAAACTTCGCTAAAATTAACAATAATGTTAATGAAAATAGTTAACATTTATTGACTATTTACTACACAATGTTCACTAAAGCCTTTGCGAAAATGCCACTTAGGTAGGAAGTCATACCCTCAGTGTCAGGGAGAATTTGATGCCAACGTAACTTCAGGAGGGAGAAGGGTGAGGAGCTTTTGAGCTGCGAGACTACTGGGCCACCCTGATTACTTGCCTTCTAGAACAGAGCGGGGGACCCCAACCCCTGCTCCCTGCTGACAGAGCTATTTCAGCGCAGACTGCAGGAGCCCGGTTTTGAGATCTAACTAGCTCTGCTTTCCTCTTCGTTCCTTTTCCATCTCGGTGGGTTGGATGTGGTTGGGCTATATCAGTCCTTTACCTTGGACAGTGTTGTAGCAGAAGGATCCAAGACAATGAGTGGAGACGACCACACACTACAATTATGACCGTGTTTGAGGTCGATGGCCGGTGACAGGGGAGCTGCAGGGGAGGAGCAGAGAAACCGCAATTCACAAGCCCAGACCCGGACCTGGCCATGCCCAGTGCACTCGGGTCTCGCAGCCAGTGCCCCCACTTAGTGCTTGCTTTGCGGGGAGTCTTTTCTCTCAACTCTTCCTTATTTTTATTTTCTTGTTGCAGACCTTTAGCTCCACTATCTCCAAGAGCCAAGGGAAAGGTGAAGAGAGAAAACAAAAAGCAAACTACAGACCATACTAGGCAGTCTTTCTTTTTTTGTTTTTTTAAGATTTATTTTTATTGTTTTTTGACAGAGACAGACAGACAGACAGAGGCAGAGAGAAGGGGGAGGGCCCAGAGCAGTCTCCATAGTTGACAGCATTAGTTTTCCATATAGTTTCACTCCACAGGTGGGCGTGGGGCTGTGCAGGGCAGGAACTGGGCCAGAGCCTTCCAAGTAAGCCCCGGTAAGAACTAAACTAGGGTAAGGTGACCAGATTTTAACATTGGTAAAGCGGGACACCATTGATCGGGGGGGAGGGGGGTTCTTGATTAAATATTTGGTCTATCTCCCGCAGTTCCCTAGCTTGTCGTGAATTCTTTCCAAAAATCGGGACTTTTTTAAAACGCTGCAGGATGCGGCGTTAAAAATTGTTAAAAATTGGGACTGTCCCGCCAAAAGCGGGATGTCTGGTCACCTTAAACTAGGGGCACACCCCAGTTCAGCATATGGGTCTGCCTGGACTGGGGCTGGGATTAGATCCTTGGTCTCCGGGGCTGCAAAGCCGACACTTAACCTGCTGAGCCATCCCAGCTTCCCGGCAGTCTTCCATTCTAATTTATTTAAAGGAGCTGAATTCATTGGAGCCACTGTTGTTCTGATACTAATTAGTATAAAGTTTACTAACCAGTTTCACTAATCAGAGTCCTTGTGGAACACAATGTGAGGTCACATCACTGGACCACATTTTGGCAGTATTTGGAAAGGGGGAAATCAGTGACTTTGACCAAACACCAATTCTATATTTCTTTAGGCATTTTAACCATCTGCACTAAGCCTGGAGACACAGTTAACTGCATTAGGCCAGGTAACAGACACTAGGAACCACAAGTATTATAACTAGGACCTAAAGAATCCAAGAAGCCTTAATTGGATTCTTACTGTGTCTCAGATAGCAACCTTTGGAAGTAGTAATCAATCATGAGCATTCATGTATAAACAGTCCAAAACATACTGTATATTCATAGCACATCCATATGCCTGTTACCTACAGCCAGGACAAAAACATGAATTAACGCCTTCTCAAGGACTGAGCATTAATAAATATGGCTACTGAGTCTTGTTACTGAGAAAACAAATCAGCATTTATCTATTCATTTAATAAACATTTAGTGAGCTTCTATAATGGCCTACGTCTGTCTGGGTGCTTAGGGATAAATGGTGAACAAGACAGACCCAATGTCACCCCATTAAATTTAACAATAAAATATAATAATAATTTAAAAAAAAAAAAAAAAAGACAGACCCAGTCCTTCTCTTCAGGTAGCTTGTCATGGAAGACAAGTGAATAAAGGAAATGGTTCTCTGTGATTGTTTAGTATTCCAATGCTGCTGACACAAGTTGTGATTGTTATTTCTATAATTCATTTCAGCTATAAAAATGAAATGCATTTGCAAAACTGTTTTGCCTTTTTTAAAACTTCTATAAGAAAAACACAATTTATTTCTACTGTTTGTTAAGAATTTAAGGGCATGCTGGGATAGGTCAGCGGGTTTAGTGCTCCTTGCAGCCCCAGTGTCTAAGGATTGAGTCCCAATCCCAGCCCGGGCCCGTGCAGACCCATATGCTAAACTGGAGTGTGCTTCCCATGTGGGAGGCCCCCAGTTTGTCCCCTAGTTCATGGGGGTGTGCCTGCCATGCTGTAGGCCCCCCAGCCTGGTTTCTGCCCTGCCCATTCGCTCCCCCACCTCCCTGCCCACCTGTGTGGAGCCAAACCATGTTGAAAACTGACAATGTACAACTAGCTCTGTCTTTGTCTCTCTCTCTCTCTCTCTCTCTCTCTCTCTCTCTCTCTCTCTCTCTGTCAAAACAATAAAATAAATCTTAAAAAAAGAATTTAATAGTAAGGGAAATATTGGAAGTGTGCTTGAACAAGAGGAATTATAGTTGGAGCCTTCTGGGAACGGTGACTGGAGACTGATTCCCACATATGGTCAGGTGGCATTGGAGGCTATGGGGAGTCATGGTGACTCCCGTGCATTGTCATTCATAAGATCAAAAGAGAGAGGCCATGGAAGTTCTGAGTCTACTTTAACCTTGGGGAAAATTTAAATAATGATAGATAAAAATTATTATTAAAAATTCAGTGTAGGATTTAGGCTTTGGAAAGGCAGAGAAAGAAACTAAGTTTCGGGAGGGAGGCAGGAACTTCGGCTTCCATTCTACTGGTCTGAAGTTGTCTGTTTTAATCAATAACCATTATAGCACATTTCAGTTGAGAGTAAAATATTCTGATATACTGTATGTATGTATGTGTGTATATATGTATATATATACATATATATATACACACATATATATACACATATATATATGTATATATATATATACACACACACATACATACATATATATATTTGAATATATAAATACACATTGTCAATAATTACATATATTTTAATATACACTGTAAAGTGTTAGTGTATCTTCTTGGATATAAATGCGCGTAGCCTAAATTAGGTTAAAAGGCTAAGCTGCTGCCACAAAGCCTTAAAAAAGTGGCTTAAGAACAAAGTAGCTTATTCTTTCTCCTCTAACAGGCTGAGCCAACTGCTCCCTGTTGAGATGAATAGCTGTGCTGTCATTCGTGGACTCAGGCTGACAGTACCTTTGCTATCTTCAACGCCTGGCTGTTGTTTGCTCTAGTCATTTCTGTTTCACCTAGTTTCAAGGGCAAAAAGTTGAAGCCTAGGGCCAGAAAGAGAAGTGAGAGAAAACTTATTTTCACATCAGTTGTGCTCACGTTCCATTGACAGAAGCTTAGCCCTTCGGCCGCTCCTATAGGCAAGGGAGGGGGCGCTGGGAAACGCAACCTCTCTCTGGGCAGCCAAGTGCTCAGTGACAGATCCATTCTTAGAAAGAATGGAAGGTGTAAAATTTGGTAGACAACTAAGAGTCTCCACAGTGTGGGGAATCAAGTTATAGGGAAACGTTTACCTTTACACATAACTTTAGAGATGTTTCCAGAAAAAACATAGCTATTATGACTGGAAATCTGGGCTCCCACATTTGGGGCTGACCAAGATCCCTGCTTCCTGTCTTCTCCCACTCTTTTAGAATTAGCTAAGAAGGCGGTAAAGAGAAATGGAGATAAGACAGAAAGACAACTAAAGGAAGGCAAGCAATTTCACAATCCACGGCTTTCTCAGAGTTTAAGCCAGAAGTCAAAGTAGAAAGCCTGGGTCCTTCACTTCAAGGTCTAGAATTGGTTCTTATATTCTCAGTTGTACTTATTAGGCATGTGGTTATTTCCCTTTTACTCTTCTTAGATTTAAACTCTGATGCCTATAATAAAAATCATCCTTCTTTGACTTATATATACTTAATGAACAAGGATCAAAATTGGGCTTACCGGTATAGCAAGAACTAACAAGCAATACATTTGGCAACTACAATTCTATTTACATTTCCATAGTGCCAGTCAGTCATTTGGATTTACTTGATTTATAGAATGAGTACCTATAAGTCAAGAAACTGTTGTACTTCCCCAAATCTTTGGTGCTATAGCAGGAATCCAAGTTCATACCATAGTTTCCTACCAAACCTATATTTCCAGAGAAGTAATATTTGATTGGATTTAGACGCAAAGTGCTCCTTTTACTGCACAGAGCTTTCTCCTTCACTTTCTAGTTTGTTCCGACTCTCATTCCTATTCTCAAAGTTCTTATTTCCTTCTGAAGTTCACAAGCTCTGGCTTAAAGTGAAAGTAATAACTCCTTTTAGGAATTCAGGGCTATATTGCATATTTAGTAACCTGTGATGAACTGGAGATACATAGGCATAAGACAAATGAAGAAGGTAAAGCTGCATAAATCAGGTGGTCAGTCTGAGCAAGATAGCACTCCATGTAAGAACTGGGAATTAAGAGTCACCCCTTTCCTCATCTCTGTAGTCTCCCACTTACTTTCCTTCATATTCTGACATTTCACTCTCTTTAGCTTCCATATTACTCAGTAGGGGTAACTCTGGTAATGACTTTTCTGTGTGTGCCCTCTGCCCACTCTATCTTGCATTGTATGTTCATAAATGTTTGAAAGTTTTCCAAAGAGTTATATTCCTTAAGAAATAATCTGAGCTTAAACAGGACTTTTCAGTTAACCAGAAACAATTGAATTGTCACTAATTCTCAAAGAAAAGGAAAGATTATTTAGAAAGATGCCACCAGCAATATTCCAGCGTGCAGGGTAGTCAGATGCTAAAGACGTGCATGTCCTTGAAGTATAACCAGTGCCTGTAGAGTTGGACAAAGCAGAGACTTGGGAACAGCAGGGTGGTTCTACCTCCATGTTAATAGAATTGGGGCCCTCAGTGAAGGGAGATTTACCTGCCAATCTCTGGAACATTTGGTAAGCGCAATGAGGCATCATCCTGGTACAATTCTCTGGTCTTTGAGACAGAGGGCTGGAAATACTTCGGAACTGTTGGTCTGAGAAGGGTGGTGATGGGGAGGGAATCAAAACAGAGAGAGATTCATAATACCTGGTTTTCACTCCAAGGCACTGGCTTAGGGTTCCTCTTACTTTTCAATAATCAAGTCATAATTTTACCTTCATAAATACTTTCCATTTTTTATATTTTCAAGCTCAAGTTAAGGTACTCAGTCAGTGCCGTCCAACTGCACTTAAAAAAAAATCATGCTTAACATATACTGCCTTCATTTTCTGTAGATATCTACCCAAGAGATTGCAAACTTTTCTGGAAAGGGTTAGATAGTAAATATTTTGGCCTTTGTCGTAATTCCTTAATTCTGCCTTTGTAGCACAAAACAACCACAGACAATAAATAAACAATGAGCGTGGCTGTGTTTAAATAAAACCTTATTTACAAAACCGTGGGTCTGATTTGGCCCAGGATTGTGGATTGCTGAGGGCAGAGCCTTGCTTATTATTCTTCGTAAACCATACCAGGTACATCAGGCTTAAAAACACGGCCTCTGGACTTGACTGACTTCAAGACCAGCTCACTAGTTTTGAGATCTTGGGCAAATCATTTAACTGGTCTGTTCCTCAGTTTCTCATGAAAAACTATGATAATGAAACCTCTACATAGAGTTACTCCCAGGGTCAAGTGAAGTAATCCCTTTAATGTATGAGCACATGTTAAATACTCAGTAAATGTTAGCCCTGAATATATTTTACAGCATGAATGTTCAATAGATAGTTGTTAAATAAATACATAGTGAGATATTAAATTCATGTTTCAAGTTTATCTGTAATGGATCAACATTATTTGAAGTAATGAATGTGAAAAAAATTTTATTAAGATAGGTTCAAAAAGACATGCTTAAAAATCTAAATATCTATAGAAATTGAAGTTGATTATTATCATTTTGAACAACAAAACTATTTTTTAAATTAGTGTCAGGTCTATAAAACAACACAACAATTAGACGTTTATACCTCTCACAAAGTGATAACCCCACTAAGTCTACTACGCATCTGACATTGTACATACATTTTACAATATGATTGACTGTGTTCTCTGTGCTGTACTTTACATCCTGTGACTATATTACACTCGTATTTAACTATAGTTGACATACAGTATTATCTGACATTAGATTCAGGTAGATGTACAGTGCAGTGGTTAGGCATCTATATAATCTATAAAGTTATCCCCCGATAAGTCCAATAACCCTACAACGTTATCGACTATATTCCCCATACTGTATTTCACATCCCTGTGACTATTCTGTGACTACCAATTCGTACTTCCTCATCCCTTCACCTTTCTCACCCAGGCCCTAATTCCCCTCTCATCTAGCAACCATCACTCTGTTGTCCGTATCTATGTCTATTTCTGCTGTTTGTTCCTTTATTCTGTTGTTTAGATTCCATATATAAATGAGATCATATGGTATTTGTCTTTCGCAGTCTGATTTATTTCACTTAGCATCATGTCCTCTAGGCCCTTCCATGTTGTTACAAATGGTAATATTTAATTCTTTTTCATGGCAGAGTAATACTGCATTGTCTAAATGTAACATGATTATTTTTATTCAATTGTCTATTGATGGGCATTTCCATATCTTGGTTATTGTGAATAGTGCTGCAGTAAACATAGGGGTGCAAATATTTTTTTGAAATCAGTATATTGGATTTCTTTGGATAAATACCCAGGGGTAGAATTGCTGAGTCATAGAATAGTTAATATTTTGAATTTTTTGAGAAACCTTCATATCGTTTTCCATAGTGGCCATGCCAATTTGCCATTCAACTGATAGTACACAAGGTTTCCCTTTTCTCCACATTCTCACCAATAGTAGTTATTGGTCAATTTATTGGTGACAGCTACTCTGACAGGAGTGAGGTGGTATCTCATTATGGTTTTATTATAATTTGCATTTCTCTGATGGTTAGTGACATTGAATATCTTTTCTTATGTCCATTGGCCATCCATATGTCTTTTTTAGAGAAATGTCTGTTCAGGTCCTCAGCCTATATTTTGTTAGTTTTTTGTTTTTGTTTTTTTGGGGGTGAGTTATATGGCTTTTTATAAGTTTTTGATATTAACCCCTTAACTGATGTATCATTGACAAATTTCTTCTCCTATTCAGTAGGATGTCTTTTGTTTTGTTGATGGTTTTCTTTGCTGTGAAAAACTTTTTTAGTTTGATGTAGTCCCATTTGTTTATTTTTTCTTTTTGTTTCCTTTGCCTTAGGAGATATATCAGTAAACATATTGCTAAGTGTAATGTCTGAGAGTTTGATTTCTATATTTTCTTCTAGGGGTTTTATGGTTTCAGGTCTTATATTTAAATCTTTAATCCATTTTGAGTTTATCCTTGTATATTGTGTAAGAAGATGGTTTAGTTTTGTTTTTTATTATTTTGCATGTAATTGTTCAGTTTTCCCAGCACTGCGTATTGAATAAACTACCTTTACCCAATGTATATTCTTGTTTCCTTTGTCAGATTAAATGACCAAATAGGCCTGGATTGATTTCTATTCTTTATTCTGTTTTATTGACCTATGTGTCTGCTTTTATGTCAATACCATGCTATTTTGATTACTATAGCCTTGTAGTATATTTTTATATCAGGTAGCATGATACCTCCCACTTTGTTCTTTCTCAAGATTGCTGTGCCAAATCAGGGTCTTCTCTGGTTCCATATAAATTTTAGGATTATTTGTTCCAGTTTTGTGAAACATGCTCTTAAATTTTTGATAATGATTGCACTGTGTCTATAAATTGCTTTGGGTAGTATAGACGCATTAGCTATGCTAATTTTTTCTACTCATGAACATGGTATATGTTTTTTACTTATTTATATCTTCTTTAATTTCTCTCATCAATGTCTTATAATTTTCTTACCACAGGTCTTTTACTCCCTTGGTTAAATTTATTTCTAGTTATTTAATTTTTTATGCAGTTGTAAATAGGATTGTTTTCTAAATTTCTCTTTCTCTTAGTTTATTATTGCTCTTAAAATTTCAACCAATTTCTAAATATTAATTTTGTATCCAGCTACTTTACTAAATTCATTTATCAATTCTAATAGTTTTGGGGTTGATTCTTTAATTTTCTCTCATACAGAATTATGTGATCTTCAAATAATAACAACTTCATTTTTTTCTTTCCCATTTAGATGTCTTTTATTTCTATTTCTTGTGTAGTTGCTGTGGCTAGGACTTCCAGTACTATATTGAATAAAAGTGGTGAAAGTGGACATCTTTGTCTTATTACTGATCTTAAGGGAGACGCTTCTGCAGCTCTATAGAATATAATATTAGCTGTGGGTTTGTCATAAATGACATTTATTATGTTGAGATATGTTCCCTCTATTCCCAATTTGCTGAGAATTTTTATCATAAATGGATGCTGGATTTTGTTCAAATGTAATTTCTGCATCTATTGATATGAACATGATTTTTACTATTTATTTTGTTCATGTGGTGGATCACATTAATTGATTTGTGGATATTAAATCAAGTTCGCATACCAGGAATGAATCCTACTTGATTGTCATGTGTGATATTTTTAATGTATTGCTGAATTTGGTTTGCTAATATTTTGTTCAGGATTTTCTGCATCTATGTTCATTAGAGATATTGGCCAATAGTATTTTTGTTTGTTTGTCTGTTTCTTGTAATGTCTTTGTCTAATTTTGGAATCAGTGTAATGGTGGCCTTATAAAATGTAGTTGGAAGCCTTCTGTCCATTTGGATTTTTTGGAATTGTTTGAGAATAGGTGTAAATTTTTTCTTGAATGTTTAGTAAAAGTCACCTGTGAAGCCATCTGGTCCAGGACTTTTGTTTGTTGGCAGCTTGTTAATTACTGAATAGATTTTGTTGTTAGTAATTGAGACCAGATTTTTTGTTCCTTTTTGATTCAGCCTTGGAAGATTGTATGCTTCCAGAAATTTATCCATTTCTTCTGGATTGTCCAATGTGTTGGCATATAGTTGCCTATAGTATTTTCTTAAATGTTTTTTGTATTTCTGTGGTGCTGGCTGTCATTTTTTCTCTTTTATTTCTGATTTTACTGATTTGGGTCCTCTCCTTTTTTTTTTTTCTTGATGAGTTTGGTTAAAAGTTTGCTAAAATTATGTTTATCTCTTTAAAATATCAGCCCTTAGTCTCGTTGATTCTCTTTATTGTTTGTTTGTTTGTTTGTTTCTCTCTCTATTGTGTTTATTTCTGCTCTAATTTTCATTATTTTCTTCCTTGTACTCATTTTGAGCTTTGTTTGCTGGTTTCTTTTCCAATTCACTTAGGTATAAAGATAGACTGAAATATTTTGTTTGTTTGTTTGTTTGTTTTAGGTGGGCCTGCATTGCTATAAATTTCCCACTTTGGACAGCTTTCTCTGTGTTCCATAGATTTGAGATCATTGTGTTTTAGTTTTCATTTGCCTCAAGGTATCTTTTGATTTCTTCCTTGATCTCATTGTTGACCCATTAATTATTTAGTAGCATGTTATTTAGTCTCCATATGTTTGTGTGTTTTTCAGTTTTTTTCTTGTAAATTATTTCTAGTTTCATACCACTGTGGTCAGAGATGAGGCTTGATATGATTTCTATCTTCTTACATTTAATAATACTTGTTTTGTGGCCTAACACATGGTCTATCTTGCAAAATGTTTCATGTACACTTTAAACAAATGTATAATCTAATGCTTTGGGGTGAAATGCTCTAAAAATTCTCAATTAAATCTGTGTGGTCTACTGTGTCATTTAAGGCTATTGTTTCTGTGTTGATTTTCTATCTGGAACATTTGTCCGTTGATATCAGTGGGGTGTTACAGTCCCTTACTCTGGTTGTGTTGCTGTTGATCTCTGCCTTTTTGTTGGCCAATATTTGCTTTATATATTTAAGTGCTCTTATGTAGGGTGCATAAGTGTTTACTAGGGTGATATCATCTTGTTAGATTGATATCTTTACTATAATGTAATGTCCTTTTTCTGTCTATTATAGTCTTTATTTTGAAGTCTATTTTGTCTGATATAAAAGTTTGCTATCCAAACTTTTTCTTCATTTTCAGTTGCATGAAATATATTTTTCCATTCCTTTTCCTTTCAGTCTATGTGTGTCTTTTAATCTGAAGTGGGTCTCTTGTAGACAGCATATGTATGGGTCTTGTTTTTTATTCATTCAGCCACCCTATGTCTTTTGATTAGAGCACTTGATTCATTTATATTTAAAGTGATTATTGGTATGTACATAGTTATTGTCAGTTTTTATTCATATTTTTTATCTTTGTTTGTTTGCTTTCTCCTTTCTTCTATTTAAAGAAATCCTTTTAACATTTCTTGTAAACTGGCTCAGTGGTAATAAATTCCTTTGTCTTTTTCTCATTTGGAATTTTTTTATCTCTCTTTCAGTTTCAAATGATAGCCTTGCTGGGTAGAGTAGTCTTGTTTGTAGACATTTGTTTTATTATTTTTAATATTTCTTGCCACTCCCTTCTGGCCTAAAAAGTTTCTGTTGAGAAATCAGCTGATAATCTTATGGGAATCCCTTGTAAGTAACTAGTTGTCTATCCCTTGCTGCTTTTAGGATTCTGTCTTTCCCATTTTAATTATGACGTGCTTTGGTGTGGGCCTATTTGGGTTCATCTTGTTTGGGACTTCCTGTGCTTCCTGGACTTGGATGTATATTTGCTTCACCAGGTTAGGAAAGTTTTTAGTCATTATTTCTTCAAATAGGTTCTCCATCCCTTGTTCTCTCTCTTCTCCTCTGGTACACCTATGATGCAAATATTGTTACACATGATGTTGTCCCTTAGACCTCTTATGCTATCTTCATTTTTATAATCTATTTTTGTTATTGTTCTTGTTGCAGTTGGGTGTTCTCTTCTACCTTGTCTTCTAAATCACTGATTTGGTCCTCTGATTCATATAATCTGCTATTGATTCCTTCTAATGTATTCTTTATTTCAGTTATTGTATGTTTTATTTCTTACTAGTTTTTTTAATGGTTTTAATGCCTTTCTTTATGCTTGCTATCTCTGTTGAAATTCTTACTAAGTTCTTTAAGCATTCTTATAGCCAGTATTTTAAGCTTGTTCTCTGGTAGGTTAGTTGTCTCCATTTCATTTCATTTCATTCTATTTCTGAAGGTTTCTCCTATTCTTCTATTTTGTGTATTTTTCTTTGTTTTTTTAAGATATATTTTATTGTTTTTGACAGAGGCAGAGAGAGACAAAAAGAGACAGAGAGAAGGGAGAGGGCCCAGAGCAGTCTCCATAAATGTACATCATCAGTTTTCAACACAGTTTTGTTCCACACAGATGAGCGGTGACCCTGCAGGGTGAGAACTGTGTTGGGGGCCTCCCTCATGGGAGGCACGCCCCCTTGAGCCAGGGGCCAAACCAGAGGTTAAGAACCAAACTGGGGGCCTCCCACATGGGATGCAATACCAGTTCAGCATATGGGTCCTCATGGGCCAGGGCTGAGATTCAATCCTCCATCCCAGGGCTACAAAGTGAGCCCTTAACCTGCTGAGCCATCCCAGCTTCCCCTTTTCTTTGTTTCTTCATTCTGATTGCCTTTCTGTGTTTTAAGTACATCTCCTATGTCTCTCGATCTTTGCTGGGTGGCTTTATGTAATATGTGTCCGATGTGTTCCAATGGTGTAGTCTCCCTGATCACCTATGTGTATGTTCTGGGAGTATGTTGTGTACGTTCTCCTGTTGTAGTTGAGCCTTGATGGCTTTTGGCTTGTCGGAGGGTGGGATTGTCTCTCAGGCTGACTGACTGATGATTAGCCCTGCCCACAGTTTATGAGCTGCTGTGTGTGAAATGACCCCTTAGAGAGGGATTCAACCCTGTGGGCTTTTATGCCTCGTGAGACCACCCTTTGGGTGTGCAGCTGTGGGGCTAATTAGCTAGTGTTCTGGTATTATCTGAAGCTGGCCGCTGGGTGTATTGTTTTTGATGTCTCTTGGGAGGGGTTCCCATGCAGATCTATTCAGCCTTGCTTGTTACCAACCCAAAGCTATATGAGGTTGGTGCTCCCTATGCTAGACACAGAGGCTTGTGGGAATTGCCTTGCTATAAATCGAGGCCAGCTGCCACCTGTAGTTGGCTTGAGGCTGCTTAGCCCAAGGCCCAGGGCACCCTAGGCCTATTGCTACCTGCTAGTTGCTCATAAGGCCCAGCTGCTGAAAGAGTCTTGTCAGGTGTGTGGGCTGGGCTGCTGGACGCAGCATTTAGAACACTCTCGGTAATACAGCTCTAGCTGTGTGGGGCAGTTCCTGGAACTCACGGGCTGCTGCTGGTTAGTTTTTACAAAGTTAATGCAGAGTCAGTGTTTATACCAATGCCTGGCTTGTGACCACCCCACACAGCACCCCAATAACATTGCAGCCAGTCATCACTCACCTCAAGGCAGTGCCTGGCCTGAGACCACTTTGCAAAATGCCCTTAGAGCACCACAGTCAGCCACTGCTTGCCTTGAGCTCACAAATCCCTGAAAGCTGCCCCAAAGTGGCTGCAGCACAGGATCTAAGTCACTCTCCACCATAAAAAGCTCCCTAGGGAAGCCGGGATGGCTCAGCAGATTAAGCACTTGCTTTGCAGCCCCAGGGACCAAGGATCAAAGTCTGGCCCTGGCCCATGCAGACCCATATGCTGAATTGGGGTGTACATCCCATGCGGAGGTCCCCAGTTTGGTTCTTGTCCCCTGGTTCAGCCAGCACAGTTCCCACCTTGCGAGGCCCCTGCCCACTTGTGTGGAACGAAACCATGTCAAAAACTGATGATGTACAACTATGGAAACCACTGTAGGCCCTCCCCCTTCTATCTGTCTCTCTCTCTGTCTCTGTCAAAAACAATAAAATAAATCTTAGAAAAAAAGAAAGCAAGCAAGCTCCCAGACTCTCGTCAGCCTTCGTCACTATAAATTTCTCCAGCTTGTGGGCAGGACTGGCCTCCCAGGTGCCAGGGGCCTCTGGCGATGCATCTGTGGATGGGCAGGGTGGGATCCCAGAGACAAGGGTGTGAGTGGTGGTGTCTATGAAGCCAGTGTCGTCTTGGCTCCTGCCCTTGTAGTGGTCCCTCAACTACTACACCAAAATGCCATGAGAACACTGCAGCCAGCCACTGCCTGCCTTAGGTCCCTGAGACACAGTGCAAGAGACACTAGGGTGCAGGTCCTGGGTAACCAGCAAACTGCCACTGCAGAAAGGTTTCCACAGCCTGGGGGTGGAGCCAGCAGGGGACAGGGACCCAGGGCATCACCAAGGCAGTGCACATGCGTGGATTCCCCAGTGCGATCCCAGAGTTGGCCTTTTGGAGGCGGGCTCAACACTGAAAAGATGGTGCCCTCCTATAAGTTGCACATGTGTCCACATCAGGACAACAGTGGTTCCTGTCCCTCAGCCCTCATGCTGAAATCACACAACTCAGCCTTTCCGCACAGGTCCCTGGGCCTCCTGAGCTGCTGTCCCTCCACCAGAGACCAGGCGAGTATACGCACGTGAGCGAGTGTGCATGCGAGCTCTCAAACTGGAGCAGGCAGGCAGTCCTCGCTGATTTTCACGGACAGACGTTGTGGGAACTCCTCTGCAGGCACAGGACCCCTGGGCTGGGGAGCCTGGTGTGGGGCTGGAAACCCTCTTCCAGGGAGACTTCTGCCACCACGGTGTCCCTCCTGGTGTTCAACCATGGTCTGTGGGTCTGGGGCCAGCCCATTTCATATTTTCACCCCTCCTACCAGTCTCAATGTGGCCTAACTTTTCATATCCTTAGCTAGAGTGTTTCTGTTCAACTAGCTAGTCTACAGATAATTTTTTTTTAAGATTTATTTTATTGTTTTGACAAGAGAGACAGAGAGAAGGGGAAGGGCCCAGAGCAGTCTCCATAGTTGTACATCATCAGTTTTTGACATAGTTTCCTTCCACACAGGGGAATGTGGGGCCACACAGGGCAGGAACTGGGTCAGGAGCCTCCTGCATGGGAAGCACACCCCAGTTCAGCTTATGGGTCCACATGGGCTGGGGCTGGGACTCAATCCTGGGACCCTATGGCTGCAAGGTGAGTGCTCAATTCACACTGATTCTTGAGGTTGAGTGTTCTATAATTTACCTGCAATTTTAGTGGGGTCTTGGGATGCAGTAGGCATAGCATTTTCCTAATCCTCCATCTTGGACCCTCTCACAACAAAACTGTTTTTGAAAAGATTCAGGATATAGATCTGAAAGAGGCTATAGAAGGAAGAAAAAGGCATTGCTTAATTTCATGGCAGTAAACAAAATCAATTCTGGAAATTTATCATTTCTTTAAAAATTGAAATATCAATACGTTAATTCAATCCAATGTAATAAATACAATTTTAAAAGAACAAATCAATGCCAGAATTTTTGATTATTTAATAAAGTTCAAATATTAACAGATGAGTAGGTCTACCAAATCAATTTCTATGTTTATTTTAATAACATTTGGCATGTTTTGTCATAATTATTATTTATATTCATCATTATGTCTCACCAAATTAAGAAAAATTGGTATACACACCAGTTTGATACATAAATGAAAAACAAGGAGAACGTTCAAGTCACATTCAGTGAAGGAGGACTTCTAAAATGAGAATTGTTTCCATTTCCTATCACGTACACACACGTTTGTAAAATCTATGGAGTATCCAACTTGAGAAGTGTGGTGATCATTAGTCTCCCTTTGCCTCCCCAAATATTCTACACTCTTCTCTGCCCGGTGGTGTGACGGCAAGGGCAGCCTCTTGTGGACTGTTGCCACTGGGTCCCCTTGCCCACTGGCTTCCACTATGTGGCGCCAATGGAAAGCACCAGCAAGAAGTCAGACATCAGGAGGAAGGAGAGGCCAGACTCTTGCCCTGTCACTGCCCCGGCCTCTTCAGGGGCTGGGTCTCTGGTGGATCCTATGCCCCTCCACAGCCACTGGATCCTACGCTCCAGACCCACGGCCTCTCTTCCAGGGCCGTGCTCCTCGGTGGGAACCAGAACAACACGTCCGTGTCCGATTCTCATCTGTGACAGGGGAAGAGTGGGTGAGCATTTAAAGCCAAGTTATTATAAAAATAAACACATCTTTTTCTCCAGTTGATGAGGAAGAAATAGTGAGACCTGGATCATGTGGATCATTGTTAGGAAGAAAATATCAAGTTTTGGGGTATCTCCCACAAGATGCTGAGCTGAAGTTATGTGTAGGTCTGTACTTAAAAAAAAATTAGGTAAGCCAGGATGGCTCAGTGGGTCGGGCGCTCACTTTGCAGCCCTGGGGACTGAGGATCGAATCCCGGCCCCGGCCCCATGCAGACCCATCTGCTGAACTGGGGAGTGCCCCCAGTTCAGGTCTCACCGGGGTGAGACCTCGACCCAGTTCCTGCCCTGTGCAGCCCCGTGCCCACCTGTGGAATGAAGCTGTGTGGAAAAACCAATGATGTGCAACTATAGAGACTGTTCTGGGCCTTCCCCCTTCTCTCTGTCTCTGTCTCTCTCTTTCTCCCTGTCAAAAACAACAAAAAATAAATCTTGAAAAAAAAAAGAGTGGAAAGACCCAATCTTAAGTGGTGTCTGTTGCTGAAATGTGAGTCCCTTCTATCTTCTAAAATACTAAATTCAGCTCCACAAAAAAGGTTTTAGAGTGATTATTTCTTGTTTTGGGCCTCTATTTGTTGGTTTGGTTTTTTATGGGGTGGTAATTTTTACTTATCTCATTTTGTTGTTGTTGAACTGTAATTATGCTTATTTTTTGTGGGTAAAGAGACAAAGGGGATGAATTTCATGTCTGGTTTCCTATAGAATAGTGACAGCTCAGGTGAGTTGTGGATAACTACAGACAGCCAGTTATGCAGGCATTGCAGGACAATGTAAGCTACTCTATCCTCCCCGAATCTGAAGAATGTTAGAACCATAGCTTAGCAGGGCCCTGTGTTAGTCCACATGGGCTGCTATGAAAAGTACTATAGACTGGGTAGCTTATAAGCAACAGAACTTTCTCACAATTCTTGAGCCAGGACGTCTGAGATCTGGGTGGCAGCACGGTCTTGTGAGAACCCTCTCCTGGGTCACAGGTTTCTTGTCCTAACCTCTCACACAGCGGGAAGGAACCGCTAATTCTGTAGGGCCTCTTTGATAAGGACACTAATCTCATTCATGAGGGCTCCGCTTTGATGAGTTAATCACCTCTCAAAGGCCCCAGCTCCCTTCACCGTGGGCATTAGGATTTCAACATATGAAGTCCGGGGGAGACACATTCACACAGTAGCAAGCCCTATATGACCATACTTGATTTGAATCCTAAAGGTCAGGGTATCCCTGGCTGCATCCGAATTGTATAAGACGGAGAAACTGAGACCCAAATGGTTTAATTGGCTTACCTAGGATTGCATGGCATAATTCAGGTTGGCCAATTCTCACAGCATTCTCCCATTATAAGGTGCTAATTTCAATCCTTACCTTGGTCAATTGCAGCTACTCGCACATGGCTTATAGGTATTTGAAATGCTAACTTTAAATGCTTTTGGGGCCCCAGAACTGAGGCAAAGCCAGAGGTTGCTGGGCTGTCATCTTTCTCCAACCCACGATCCATGACAGCCATGGATCCACAGCTCATTGGCTTTTTAAAAACCACAGCCTGGGGTGCTGGTGTGCGAGCCTTGTTGCTCAAACTCCACAGATTCTTTGCTGACAAAAGTATGGTAGGGAGCTCTTACTGTTGAAATCTACACCAAGAAAAGCCTGCCTCTCCCTATTCCCTTGCTGCTGATGTCAGTCATGCTTCTCCTCTGACCTCTTGGGTTGCATGGCCACTCGCATCAAAAACATGACCCTTCTGGCCTTGCACTTAGCTCATGTCTGGTAGCTGCCAAGTTCATTATTTCTAGAAATATGGGAATTTTCGTTTGATACCTACTTCTCATTTAATGCATCTAGCTGCTCTAAGCCTATACTTACTGTGCACAACTCACTTAGTTCCTGCTATGTGGCATGGCAGGCCTCCCCTGGGGCCAGGGAGGCAAGAGCTGAACGGACGCTGAAGGTCTATGGTAGCAGGGAGTTTTGTTTCTTGGATCAAAGAACTCCAGCCCTGAGAATAGGTTTGTTTCCTAGATCAAGGGCAAGCACTCAGTGCTCAGGAGTAAAATCCTATGGAGGCTGTGACTCTGAGCACCCCCGCTGCCTGCTCTTGTACATTGAAACTTAACGGAACACAGAAACAAACTAGACATGCTTTATTGGGTAGAATTTACACCATGCTCCTGAGAATTGGGAAAGAGAATAAATAACACTTCTTTATTATGTTGGTGCCTCTTATGAACTACCATGTAGAATGTGAGGCAAGTATACAATCAAGTTCCAAGTAAATAATATCATTAATTCAAATGGAGTAAAGTGAGAAACATGACTCCATCTAAACTATTATATTTTTTTAAAAAATGAGAATGATCTCATGTGAAAGTGACAGAAATGTGCTGTAATTTAGAAATAGATGAATCATCCAGTGTTCCCAGGATATCACTTTTATGGGCTGATGAAATCTATGTAATATAGCTTTCTAAAAAATAAACCTTCTGTATATGAAACACTTTTATTAGAGTTACTGAGTTTCACTGAAATAGCAGCTAATGTCTGGAGCACCCATTAAAGTGCAGGTCATTTGTTTGATAGTGATTATAGAGCATATTATTAAAAATGGGCAATTCAGAAAATAACAATTTTAGCTTTAAATAGATTCACACAGAAAATAAGATTTTCAAATCATGGGGAGTATATACCTAGTAAAATACTTGTTTGTTGTACAATGTGTTATTAATTGTGTTGACTACGCTTTAGTAAGGTGTTACATAGGTGAAAAATTAACCACTATAGACTGGAAAATAGTTTAAAGACATAAAGTGAGTTCCTATGCATACAAAATAGCTTTGTCCTGGGCATTGTAATGTGGGAATATGTCAGCAAAGAAGGCACCATAGTGGAATGCTTGACAGCAAAACAAAGCCAAGACCAGCACTGGGATTGCTGAATTACAGAAGTGCATGCAAACATAGGCTGGTCTGAAATAAAGATGTTTAAGGGTTCACGTGAAGCTTGGGGAGGTGATGAAATTTCACTGATATTGTAACTGCCTCTTGGCAATCTGAGGCACAAGTCTGCTGCTGTTATGTTGTGAAATTTGAGAGAGATACTAAACTTACAGATGAAAATTTCTTTTCATATTTGCAGAATTAAAAAAAATGATTGCCTAACATGCTCTGAGCATTGGAAACCTCTCTGGTGACATCACCCTTCAGTCTGAAATGTTACTGTGTAGTGAATTACATTTTTAGAGTTAATCAGAACATTTCACTCAAATAGTAATCTCAGAATTCTTTCCCCTCATTGATTTTGTTTCTTTCCCTCTCAAAAACTCAGTGGTAGCACACTTCCTTTTAGACTTTTGGGAAATGACAATTTCTCTCCTGTGCTTTCTGGGAATGATCTTTAAAAAATAGCTACCTCACTTTGCTGTCTGCCTAAAACACTTAAATGTGAGCCAAAAGTACCAAATTTTCATCCTTTTGCTACTAAAGTAGCCTAAGACATTAATGTGAGTTAAAACCCAACAGGGAAAGAAATCTCTCTGGCCAGACATTGCCATGTTTGGACTTGCTCTTCTATGAGGGTTTAATTAAGTAGCTGACCCGGTTTTCTGAGTTTCTGCACATTACCTGACAGGACTGACCAACGTCCCTGTTTTCTTGACTTTTAAAACATTTTTGTTTTAAACATGGTGGAGGTTTTGTGTAAAGTGTCCTATAGGACCCCTCCTCATAGACACCTCCCAGAACGTAAGCCACCTTCTCCCATGAGCTAGTTAGATACTACTGGACGCTGAAGTAACTGCTGTACATTTTTCATTCAGAATGTACTCAAACTGCAAATTGCCCAGGATCTTAGAGGACTTGAAAGGATCACCTATACCATATCCTTTTAGTTTAAAAGGTGTCGTTTATTTTGGGCCTTTATACTGGAAGATCATACATAGTCAAGGTAAAGAATACTTTTTAAAAGAATTCTTTTGGTGCTTCTTTCTTGGAGTTAATTACATGTTGAGACTAGTATGAGGTACTTGAGTGCAGGCAATATATTTTAATTCATTTATGTTGAATGTGCCTGGTAAATAGTAGGCATTCAATAAATATTTGTTTAAAGAACAAGAAATGAATGGATGGATATACATCACTGCCTCCTTCTACATCCTCCAGGTTAATACTGTCGACAATATTATCTGGAAGTGCAATATTGAAAGGTAGGTGGAAAGAGATTAGAATAAACGATAGCTCATCTCCTTTTGAAGGAAAACTTAGAAGAATTTGCACTGTCCTAGAAATGAGTTCAAGAGACTTCATGGGCAATTAATCATCTAAAAACAAAAAATAACAAAAAACTATCCTTGATACATGTGAAAGAAACCACGTGAAAAAATGTGATTCTAGGAGCTTGTCAGGTTTGGTGTTTTGCCAAATTCTTCTCATCTTTAGCCATCACTGGATCACTTGATTTTCTTGCAATGAGGGGATTCACTTCTCAGCCTTTACAAACCCTATAACTCAAATGAGAATGGTTTACTTATGCTTATCTGTCAACAGGCAATCTTCCCATAGAAACAATATACATATTTCTTGAGGGGAACCCCAGGATATTTCTTTTCACCTGAACTTTGAAGACCAGAACGAAGGAAACTACCACATTTTAGTCCTTTCAGAATCCTACCAAGTACACTCTCTCTTTCCCTTTAAAACAAAAACAAACCTAAGACAACTGACCATTGGGAAATTGTTTCCTTGGCTCATTACTGGAATAGACATTGCTAAGAAAATCTCAATCAATGAAGAAATGAAGCTTAAACGTGGCTTCATGAACCTATAAAAGTTCATGGCAGGGTTTCTGATATAATCCATGGCATAGACTCAGTGGTTGCTGTCATCAGCCTGACCTATAGGGGGCAACATTGGGATTACTATATATGAAGCTTTTAATAAATGCTTATAAGCTACAGATGTATAAACTTGAGTGGTAAATAAGAAGAGATTGTGATAAGAGACTAGGTTATTCTCCTGTTGCAAGCCCAGTTAATCTTTGTTTTTTATTTATTAAAGAAAGGACTCTAAGTCCTTTTGCCTTATTTTAGAAACTAGTATTAGTTTTTCCATAGTATGAAGAAAACATTTTTACTTTTTAAAATAATAAGATTGTACTAGATTCACTTTGCATGTCTTAAATATTTTATATAATTTCACAAATCACTTTAATAAATTGTATTTTTTCTGCAAACAAGAGAGTTCCAAGATGACAGTCAGTCTAGTTTCTAGAACAGAGTAAGTGTGTAACATATTTTTGTTGTTGGGGGGAAGCCAGATGGCTCAGTGGGTTAAGCGCTCACCTTGCAGCGCCGGGGACCGGGGATAGAGTCCCGGCCCTGGCCCGTGCGGAACCATATGCTGAACTGGGAGCTCCCCCAGTTCAGTTCTCTCTCTGTCTCTGTCTCTGTAT
>PVKE010023650.1:0-24464 GCA_004027555.1 Craseonycteris thonglongyai | reverse complement strand
GATCAGTCAACACCTTGAATTTCTAGTTGAGAAGATGAAGACAGAGGAATAAAGTGACTTTCCCAAAGTCATTTGATAAGGGTCTGTGATGGCACTGAGCCCAGTGCCACGTCCACCTCACTATCCCTTGCCTTCATTTCTGCATTCCCCTTCCTACTTCCAAGAATGAAACCTGGTATCTAAGGAGTGGCTACCTTTTATTCAGGTTTGCCTAGATTTCAGTACCCTCCCACCGCAGGTCCCTGAGAAGAAGTGGTGCTTAACTGGAGGAAGATGGTGCTCTGTGGTCCTTTGATGATGTGCATCTTGGCTTCTTGGTCTCCCTATTCTCCTGAATCTCCTGGTTGCTTTTGTACCTATTTGATTGTTGCTTTCTGATCACATGCATAGGTTCCTGATATTCTCCACACACCTTATGTACTCTATTCCCTTGGGCGGTCTCTCATAATACTTCTCACATCCTCTTAAACCCAATGATACCCAAATTAATATCTACAGTCAAAATGCCTTCTCTTGGTTTCCAAAGCCTGTGGGGCATCCAAGTATATTCTCCCAGTAGGCAGTTGATAGAGTTACATCTACTTCAATTTTCTTCTTATAATTCTTGATCAGCTCTGTAACACCTACAGGAATATCTAACCTGGCACACAAGGCCTTTTATGACTAGACATGAGCCTCATTTTCTACCATTATTCTTTACAGTCCCTGCCTTTCACTATATATCATGATACCAACAAATATCCATCATGTTCTTCCATCCTCATACACACACATATTAGAGCTTGTGGTTCTCAAATACTTTTGCACATGTTGAGATATAGAATGAACTACTATTCATAATATTTTTTCATAAAAAGAGGCTCGTAGGAAGAGGGGTATGTATTTCTACAGAACAGGACATGCCAGTATCTTGGTGAGGAAGAATGTAGAGTTTGAGAAAGCCTCAGGAGTCCCCTTGTTTGTCACCCCCTCCTACACCAGGAATTTTCTTTCTTACTGAAAAAAGCTATATAAGTCGGATGAGACACCCCCACCCTTTTCCCATGTGAAACAGAAGCTCCATTGTCCCCAGTGGATTTCTGCTCCCTTAGACAAAAAAATCTCTCTCTGTTGCCCCTGAGACAGGGTTAACTTTGAAGCCTGAAGGTTTCCTTGCTTAATTGATGAGGAACTAATAAAGCATGCCCTGTTCCTTAGACTACAGACGTCTTGATGGCAGTACCCTCAGATCACTTTTACGCACATATTAAATTGCAGCCTAGAAGCCAAATATTCTACTCTTTGCAAACTTAATGGAAAGCTAGGGAGGCAGGTAGCAGCAACAAGTAGTGATGAACAAGAGCCATTGTGTGCTGAGAGTTATTAAATTTTCTTTGGGGCAGTATTAGAAAAAGGCTCCTGGGCCTTATCTTAGAGTAATAGATATTGAAGTAGGACAGATCTTAGAGGTTGTCAGAATCTCTTTCCTGGGGTAGAAATTCCATGTGCAGTGACCCTGATAAATGGTTATATCCAGATTAAAAAAAAACCAAAAAAACATTCCCAGTGACAGGGAGCTCATTGAGGCTTGAAGCAGCCATTCATTATTGGAAAATAGAAAGCTTATGTTAGCAAGAATCCACTTCTTAGTTGGTTAAGAATATAATCTGTTTCTAGAATAGCTTCTGGATGGAACCCAAAATAAATTTTCTCTATATTTATTTCTTGTAGATATACATAGACTTAGGTAATTCAATTTGAAAGACTCATGGCAGTGGAGGGGCTCTGGATCTGGTGCGCATACAACCTGAGTTGGTTTGAAAAGCATCAGTCACAGCAGTTCATTCTGTTAGGTCAAATATTGCAGTCAGTCACCAATCACTTTCCAGCATGAAGATATTCATGATGATAGTTACTCTAATTTCAGTAACTATAACTGGAAAGTGAAAGCATAATGACAAAAGGAAATAATCCCTTTAAATGAATTTATTTTCTAAACTGCAGCAGCACTTACATTAATGAAAAATTTTATTTATAAGTATAGAACATTATTCATTCATTGAAAGATAATTCCTGATGTGTGGATGGATTTTTAGATCTTTTGCAAAGACTCCAAGATCTATTCAGGCATCTGAGCTCTGCATGTTGAATTAATTACTGTGTTTAATTTTCTGGTTTGGACTTTGGTCATTTGACACTGAGAGTACTTCTTTGTTGTGGATGACTGATATTTACTTCTACATGTTCTTTTCATTACTTCTAATAATGTTTCCTAGAATCACTTATCTCTGCTATTGACCACTCTGTATTTGGCCAATCTCCCCATGTACCCTGGTGTTGATTAAGTAGTCAGGTTGAAAAAAATCAATCAAGGTTGCAACAAAGAGCCAGTCTTAAGGCGTCTTTGGAGTCAGAAACCACCATGGGAGGCAATCTGACATTATGGTATCAGCATGGGCTCAGAAGTTGAGAAACTGGGCTGTAACTGAATGCCACCATTTCCTGTGTGGCCTTGGGTAATTTACAATACTGCCCAAGCTTTGTTTTTCTCATCTGTTCATGGGGACAATTATAGCATCTATCTCATAGGGGTGGTGTGGTGGTTGATTAGATTTATGACTAGGCCTATTACAGCATCCACAGATCCTAAGTGTTATTTTATCTATTTCCTTCTTCTTCTCTATTTTCTCCTTCATCAACATCACCATTATCATCATCATTCATAATCAAAGAATGACACTTGGGCCCTATCCATGGCTACCCCCTGGCATGGGATAAATTGGTATAATCACAGCCTCATGACTGGGGAAAAGAGGTCCCTTGAAGTGACAGTGACTGAAGAAGTGAGTGATTTGGATAACAGCTAATAAAAGAGGCCTGAAGCTCAAAAGACTTGATCTCAATTATAAAACACTGCCCCACCATCACTGACGCCAGAGGTCAAACTTTCTACAGAAGGATAGATGATAAATATTTTTCATTTTGCAGGTCATACATCTCTGTAGTAACAACACAGGTCTGTCATAGAGTGAAAGCAGCCATAGACAGTTTTTTTTGTTGTTGTTAAGGTGACCAGATTTTAACATTGGTAAAGCCAGCCGGGGACACCATTGACCGGGGGTGGGGGGTGGGGGTGGGGTTCTTGATTAAAAATTTGGTCCATCTCCCGCTGTTCCCTAGCTTGTCATGCATTCTTTCCAAAAATCGGGACTTTTTTAAAATGCCGCGGGACGCAGGACAAATTGTTAAAAATCAGGACTGTCCCGCCAAAAGCGGGACGTCTGGTCACCTTATGTTAAAGATTTATTTTATTGTTTGAGAGAAGGCGAGACAGAGAGAGAGAGAGAGAGAGAACAAGAGTGAGAGAGAGAATGAGAAGGGCTCAGGGCCCAGAGCAGTCTCTATAATTGTACATCATCAGTTGTAACATGGTTTCATTCCACACAGGAGGATATGGGGCCATGCGGGGCAGGAACCGAACCAGGGGTCTCCCTCGTGGGAGGCGATAACCTTTACCATGGCACCATCCTGGCAGTTACCAATTGCGCCACAGTTCAGCCTATGAGTTTGCATGGGCTGGGGCCAGGAACTGATCCCTGGACCTTGGGATTTCAAGGCAAGGGCTCAGTTGCTGAGCTATCTCAGCATCTCCGACAGCTGCGAGCGATGATGTCTTATCATGAGTTGCTATGGCTGCTATGCGTATGACAAGTACCTCTCATCTTGGTTTTCGTTCACATTTTTCACCACTCCATGTATTTTATTGTAGCACAGGTGCGTGTGGCAATGCAGTTTATGATAAAACACTTGTATTTTATTCACTGGATGGAGCAACGGTCACCTTCAAAATTTTTTTCTGACATAACCAAATTTCCATTTCTTATTTACTTGATATCCCTGAAACTGCTTCGCGTACGACAATAAAATACCAGCGCGGCGCTAGGGTTAATGAATGAACATGGCTGTGTCCTTTATTTATTAAATTTGAAATTAATTTTTATATGTGATAAAATATATATTTTTAAAAACCATTAATTTTTTTTAAATCATGAAAATTGTAAAAATCATTCTTAACTCACGTGATACATAAAAACAGGCAGGTGATTGTATTTGGTCCACAAGCCAATTTGCAAACTAAATCAATTCAGCACAGCTGCTCTCTTCCTCCCAAATCTTTGGTGATGTCCTTCTCTCCTGGAGAGACCAGCAGGGAAAAAGAGAAATATTTAACAGGATTAGCCCTGGGCTCCACACTTCTTCAGGGAAGGCCCTTGGCTCAGCTTTAAGGTCAGGGTGAGTCAGAGCCCAAGCAAGCAGCAGGTCAGGAATGAGAAAGCTCCCCTGGACCCCAGCTTCACAATTGAGGAACATGAAGCCTCAAGTGCAAATAAGAGAAGGTCCTAAATTTACCTGCTTCTCCACAGCAGATCTAAAATATTCTCTTTTGCCTTTCTCTAGGGGGTACCTCCCAGGACCACTTTCTCAACATCATTTCTTCTTATTAAAAGGAGAGGCATTTTTTGTTTTTGTTTTTTAAGATTTATTTTTATTGTTTTTGACAGAGACAAAAAGAGACAGAGAGAGACAGAGAGAAGGGGGAGGGCCCAGAGCAGTCTCCATAGTTGTATGTCATTAGTTTTTTGATATGGTTCAATCTACAGGTGGGCGAGGGGCTGCGGAGAATGGGAACTGGGCTGAGGGCCTCCCATCCCCTGGCAAGAACTAAACTGGGGACACACCCCAGTTCAGCATATGGGCTGCGGTTGGGATTCGATCCTGGACCTCCAGGCTGCAAAGCAAGCGCTCAACCCACTGAGCCATCCCAGCTTCCCCTGACTTTTTTTTTTTAAGAAACAATGTAGAAAGCTTGTGGTTAACTTCGCCTTGATTTTCTGCTAAAACCTGTTATTTGGCTCTCACTGGGATCTTTGGAAAGTCAAATAGCTCCATGCTGACTTCAATGTCATTTCTACCATCTCTGGACTTGTAAAATCAATGATTATGTAATCACATTGATTAACAACATATTAATGTTAATCATATTACATGGCATATGACTTGAAGTTATTAATAAGTGAATATTCACTCTCATAAAATATTGTAACATTTTACTAAGACAGAATTTCTAAAGATATAGCACATAATGTAAAAACCGTTAGTTTGATATAAAAATGATCATGTACTATTTATTATTAATTGTTAAATTTACTGGGGTCACATTGGTTTGTAAAAATTACACAGGTTCCAGGTGTACAATTCTACGTTACATCGTCTGTGTATTGCATTATGTGTTTACCACCCAAAGTTAGTTCTTTCCCTCACCATATATTTGATGCTCACTCCCTACTCCCCCATCTTCCTCCCCACTTAACCTCAGGTAGCTACTAAATTTTTACTGTGTCCATGAGTTGTTTTTTTTTCTTGTTACTTTCAGTTTTATATTTCACATATAAGTGAAGTCATATGGTTCTTGATTTTTTTCAGTATGATTTATTTCACTTAATATGATGATCTCAAGGTCCATCCGTGTTGTCACAAATAGCAGTATTTCATCTTTTCTTATCGTTGAGTACCAATAGTATTTCGTTGTGTAAATGGACCACAACTTCTGTATCCAGTCATCTATCAAAGGATACTTTCGTTGTTTCCACGACGTGTCCACTGTGAACAGTGCTGTAATTAACATTGGGGAGCATATATCTTTGTGGTCTAAGGTTTTCAAGCTTTTTGGGTAGATACCTAGAAGACAGAGTGCTAGGTCCTATGGTGATTCTATTCTTAATTTTTTGAGGAGCCTCCATAATGTCTTCCATAGTGGTTGTACTGATTAACATTCCCACCAATGATGTGTGAGGGTTCTGTTTTCTTGATAGCCTCTGTAGCACTTGTTATTCCTTGTCTTGTTGATTATAGACATTCTAACAGGGGTGAGGTGATATCCTATTGTGGTTTTAATTTGCATTTTCCTAATAGCTAGTGAAGTTGAGCATTTTTCATATATCTGTTGGCTGTTTGTATGTCTTCCTGGGAAAAGTGTCTGTTCAGGTCTTTTGCCCACTTTTCAATTGGATTGTTAATATTTTTGTTGTTGAGTTGTACAAGTTCTTTATATATTTTAAATATTAGCCCCATATCAGAGGCATTGAGTTAATTTTGGTATACGGTGACAGTTCACAGTTCAGATTCATTCTTTTGCATATGGTTTTCCAATTTTCCCAGCACCATTTACTGAAAAGGTTTTCTTTTTTCCATTGTATATTTTTTGCTTCTTTATAAAAAATTATCTCTTTATACATTTGTGGGTTTATGGTTCTGTTCCATTGGTCTGTATGTCTATTTTTCTGCCAGTACCAAGCTGTTTTGATTATTGATGCTTTGTAGTATAGACTGAAGTCGGGGAGCATGATGCCTCCAGCCTTATTCTTTTTTGGAGGATTGCTTTGGCGATTTGGTATCTTTTGTGGTTCCATATGAATCTGATGATTTTTTTTGGTCTATTTCTCAAAGGGATGTCTGGGCGTTTTGATGAGAATTGCATTAAATCTGTATATTGCTTGGGTAATATGCCATTTTAATTATGATGATTCTTCCAATTCATGAGTGTGGAATAGCTTTCCATTTTTGTGTGTCTTCTTCAATTTGTTTTAGAAGTGTCTTATACATTTTCATGTATAAGTCTTTCACATTCTTTGTTGAGTTTATTCCTAGGTATTTTATTCTTTTTATTTTGATCACAAAAGTTACTGTTTTTCTCATATCTTTTTCTGAAGTTTTGTTGTTCATATATAAAAATGCAATGGATTTTTGTGCTTTGATTTTGTATCCTGAAGCTTTACTGTATTCATTTATTATTTTAATAGTTTTTGATTTTGTATCCTGCAGCTTTACTGTATTCATTTATTATTTTAATAGTTTTTTGGTGGAGTCTTTAGAATTTTTTATATAAAGATTATGTCATCTGGAAATAGTGACAATTATAACTTCTTCACTCCCAAATTGGATGTCTTTTGTTTCTTTCTCTTGACTGATTGTTCTGGCTGGAACTTCTAGCTCTATGTTGAATAGCAGTTATTACAGGGGACATCTCTTCTTATTTCTGATTTTAGAAGAAAAGTTTTTTTGCATTCTATTCAAGTTTTTTCCATTTGGTATGATATTTGCTGAGTGTTTGTGATATATTGCCCTTATTATTTCGAGTCACTGTCCTATACCCATTAATATAATGGGTATAGGACAGTGACTCAAAATAATAAGTGTTTTGATCATAAATTGGTGTTGTACGCTTTTTTTTGATCATAAATTGGTGTCAAATGCTTTTTCTGTATCAATTTATATAATCATATGGTTTTTATCTTTCTTTATGTGGTGTATCACATTGATTCATTTGTGTATGTTGAATGATCCTTGTATCCCTAGTATGAATCCCACTTGATTGTGATGTATAATCTTTTTAATGCATTGTGGTATTCTATTTGCTAGTATTTTGTTTACAATTTTTGCATTAGTGTTCAGTAGAGATACTGGTTTATAGTTTTGTTTTTATGTATTGTCATTACCAGGCTTTGGTATTAGGGTAATATTGGTCTTGTAGAGTGAGTTGGGAAGTATTGCTTCTTTTTCAATTTTTTGGAATAGTTTGAGGAGGATAGGTATTAGTTCCTCTTTCAGTGCCTGATAAAACTCGTTAGCAAGACCACCTCGTCCTGGACTCTTGCTTTGGGGAGACTTTGGATGATTGTTTCAATTTTCTTACTATTGATTGGTCTGTTTAAATTATCCAGTTCTTGATTCAGTCTATGTAGACTATATGTTTCTAGAAATATGTCCATTTTTTCTAGGTTGCAACATTTGGTGACATACTGTATATAGTATTATTGTATCATAGTATTCTTGTAGTATTCTTTGTATTTCTGAGGTATTAGCTGTATTTTCTCCTCTTTCATTTTCAGTTTTTGTTATTTGTGTCTTCTCTCTTTTTCCCTTGCTTATCCTAGTCATGAGTTAGTCTATATTATTAATTTTTTCAAAGAACAAGCTTTCTGTTGCATTAATTTTTTCTTTTCTTTTTTGTCTGTATTTCATTCAGCTTAGCTCCATTTTTATTATTTCCCTCCTGCTGACTTTGGTTTTCTTTTTTGTTTGTTTGTTGTTTTTTGTTTTTTTCTTCTTTTTCTATGAAGAAGTTGTTTACTTGTGATTGTTTTTGTTTCTTGAGATAGGCTGGTAGTGATATAAATTTTCCTCTTATTATTACTCTCACTGCATCCCAGTAATGTTGATATATTGTTTTCATTGTCATTAGTTTATGTGTACTTTTTAAAAAAGATATTTAATTTATTGTTTGAGAGAAAGTGAGAGAGAGACAGAGAGAGAGAGAGAGAGAGAGAGAGAGAGAGAGAGAGAGAGAGAGAGAGAGAAAGGGAAAGGAGAGGGCCCAGAGCAGTCTCCACATTTGTACATCATTAATTGCAACATATTTTCATTTCACATAGGCAGATGTGGGGCCACTTGGGACAGGAACTGAACTGAAGGCCTCTGACATGGAAAGCTAGAAGCTTTGCTGCGACCACGGCATGGCGATAACAAGTTGTGCCATGGGTTAGTTTATGGATGTGCATAGTCTTTATGGAGTTGGTTTGTAAATTTTGGTGCTTCCTGGTTGGGGGCATATATATTAATAAGTGTCATGTCTTCTTGTCACATTGTCCCCTTTATCATAATAAAATGTCTATCTTTGTCTCTTATTACCTTTTTTATTCTGCAGTCTGTTTCATCAGATATAAGTACGACTATACCTGCTTTTGTTTGGATACCATTTGCTTGGAATATTGTTTTTCACACTTTCACTTTGAGTCTGTCTTTGTCCTTGTGGCTGAGGTATGTCTCTTGCAGGTGGAATAAAGTTAGGTTTTGTTTTATAATCCAGTTTGTTACTCTGTGTCATGTTATTGGAGAGTTTAGTCAATTTACATTTAGGGTAATGATTGTTATATGAGGATTTCCTGTACCCATTTTATCTTTTGTTGTCTGGTAGCTCTTATTCGATTGCTTATTTTCTTTTTTCTTTCTGTCAGTTATTTAAGTTTGATTGTGTTTATTTTTTTCCTGTTTTTGTTTTTTTTTTGTTATGTGTGTCGGTTCTAAATTTTTTTAAATGCTTACCATGAACTTTATGTAAAAGAAAGTTTTATATATATATAGTGGTCCCTTTCTTAAGGATGCATCTTATCTCTGTTCTCTTTCACAATTTAAACTTTTATTTCTTCCCTTTTTATGTTTTTGTTGTCCCAATTTATCCCTATTTATTTTTCCTTTTTGTTTCAAGTTCAATCACTTCCTTCAGTATTTCTTAAAATGCTGGCCCCAGCTACTGTATGTCTAAAAAGGTCTTTATCCCTCCTTCATAAAGGATAACTTTGCTGGGTAGATGATTTTTAGCTGGTAATTTCTGTCTTTCAATATTTGAATATTTGATTCCACTTCCTCTTGACTTGTAAAGTTTCTGTTGAGAAGTCTGATGACGGCCTGATGAGCTTTCCTTTATAGGTTATGGTGTTCTTTTTCCTGTCTACCTTAAATATTCTTTCTTTGTCTTTGACTTTTTTTTTTAATATTATTATATTTTATTGTTAAATTTAATGGGGTGACATTGATTGGTAACAATTAGATAGTTTCCCAATGTACAACTCCACATCACATCACCCATGCAGCGCATTATGTGCCCAGCTCCTAGAATCAGGTCCCCATCCAATCCCATATATGTCTTTGACTTTTGACATCTTCAGTATAATGTGCCTTGGAGAAGGTCTGCTAGGATTCAAGTAGCTAGGGGTCCTGTTTCCTTCTTGGATTTGAGGTTCTAGTTCTTTCCATAGACTCAGGAAATTCTCATCTACTATTTTTTCTGAGCAAATTCTCTGTGCCCATCTGGTCCTCTGCTCCCTCTGAAATACCCATTATTATTACTCTTTTTAATGAAGTCAGATAGTTCTTGTAGAGATCTTTCATTTTTGTTAACTCTCAAATCTCTTTTCTTCCTTTTGTGACATATCCAAATTTCTGTCTTCCATTTCACTCTTTTCTCCATCTGGCTGGCTCTGCTTCCTATGCTAGCTATTTTATTTTTCATTTCTTTTATTGTGTTGTTTACCTCCAAAATTTCTCTTTGTTTCTTTTTTATAGTTTCAATTTCTTTGTTAAAGTATTTCTTCTGCTTGCAGATTGCCTTTCTGAGAACACTTAGCTGCTTTTCTGTGTTTAGTTTTTCTTTCTTTTTTTTTTTTAATCTCTTTGAGTGTTTTCAGAATTGCAATCTTGAATTCTATGTCATTAAGCTCATATATTTCCATATCTTTAAGTTCCTTTACTGGAGACTTTTCATTTTCTTTCTAAGTAGCTTTGTTTCCTAGGGTATTCATTGCTATTGGAGTGTTTCTCTTCCTGGGTATAAGGACTTTTTCCCTGGTAGATATGAAGAGGTTCTTTTTTTGTTTTTTGTTTTTTTCTTTTTTCCCAGTTGATGCCACTTCAGCATCTTACATATTTTCTCTTGGTTATTTGGTTTTCTCAGAGTGTGAGACTTCCTAAAAGGTGGGTTTGCTTCTTTGACTTAGTCACTTTGGTCTCTGTGTGCTCCATATTTGGGAAAATATGGTAAGCAATGGTGTTCTATGCCTCCAATATCCCACTGCAGTCCAAAACTTGCATGCCTGTGCTTTACAGTTTTTTCTGGATTTCTCTGCTAGCATCAGGAAGAAGGGTTAGGGCAGGATTTGTTAGAAGAAGTGCAGGTCTGTTAGCATCACAAGGTAATGATGGCTTCCTAGTTGTAGCTGACTGAATGCAGGCACTGGGCAGAGTTGGGAGACCAAGCTTTGGGAAAGAGCAAGGGGAGGCAGCCAAGTTCCACATCCAAAGTCACACAGTACTCTAGCTGGGACCCCACTTTGTCTAGGGCCACACTGTGCTTTAGCCACCAAGTGTGCTCCTGCCTCAGTATTCCAGTCATTGGAACGTGCTCAGCGCCCCCACCCCTTGTTTGTTTGTTTTTTCCCCAGCTGCCATCCTTAAGCTCTGCTGGCTCTGCACACCAGATGCCCACCCCATGCTCCAGCAGCTGGCCCCACTCTCTGGTGTCCCCTACCACACTGTGGCTGCTCTCCCTACACTCCTGTCACTGGCTTCATGCTACAGCTTCCTATGCCCTTCTGCTGCCAGTTGCACATGCCTCCACTTTTGTCCATTCTTGGCCTCCAAACTGCCCAGAGTTGTTCTGCATCTTGGCCTGACTCTTATGCTCTCACCTCACTCTCTCTTATGCTGGTTTCTATGTCAGTTTCTGGGTAGGTCTCTGGATCGTGCTCCATGGTGTGTCTCTGCACTGCTCCCTACCCCTCTTTCTCACTCACTTCCCTTTCTCTAGTCTTCATGTATGTTCTTGTGATGAATGGGTTTTTCAACTGAGGTTGTGTATTGCTTAGGAATCCCCTGGTTGATTTTATTTATTTATTTAAATTTATTTTATTCTTTTTACAAAGAGAGAGAGATACAGAACAGAGACAGGGAGAGACAGTGAGAAGGGAGAAGGCCCAGAGCAGTCTTCACAGTTGTACGTCATTAGTTTTCAACATAGTTTCATTCTACACAGGTGGGTGTGGGAAGGCAGAGTGCGGAACTGAGTGGTTCCTCTTGTATGGGAAGCATGCCCTGCTTGGAACTGAACTTGGGGCCTCCCATGTGGGAAGCACACCTCAGTTCAGCATATGGGTCCTCATGGGCTGCAGCCAGGACTTGATCCTTGGACCCCTGGGCTGTAAGGTGAGCACTCATCCCTCTGAGCCATCCTGGCATCCCTGGCTGGTTGGATTTTAGTTGTTTAATTTGTTGTTTTTTCCAGGAGAGATTTCAAAAGGTCCTCTCATGCCCCCATCTTGATGACGTCTCTTCATGTGCTTTCAAACTCTTAAATAATAAGGGAAATAGACCCTTATACAAATTTGAGAGACAAGATGTGCATAGCATAACTTTAGGGAAAATGCTTGTTTGGTGTTCAGGTAGCAAATACTTATAAACATTTAGATGATCCTGCAAAAGAACAATAGACATTATATTTTGTGATATTCTAAGCTTTTAAAAAAGTTTGTTAAAAAGATTTATTTTTTTTTGGTTTTTTTTTTTAACAGAGACAGAGAGAGGCACAGAGAGAAGGGAGAGGGCCCAGAGCAGTCTCCTTAGTTGTACATCATCAGTTTTTGACATGGTTTTGTTCCACACAGGTAGGCTGGGCCACATAAGGTGGAAACTAGGCTGGGGGCCTCCCTCGTGGGAGGCACGCCCCCTCCAGCCAGGAGCCAAACCAGGGGGTGAGAATCAAACTGGAGGCCTCCTACATGGGCAGCACACCACTGTTCAGCATATGGGTCTGCATGGGTCAGGGCCGGGATTTAATCCTTGGTTCCTGGGGCTGCAAAGTGAGCACTTAACCTGCTGAGCCATCCTGGCTTCCCCAATATTCTAATTTTTATGTAATTGATTGCTATTCTAACAGTTAAAACCTTAGAAAATCTTGGAAACATTATATGAAGAAGAATTAAAATCAGATTGTCATTTGTAAACACAAGACTTCATGAGAAGAAAAATAACCACAATAAAACTCCAAAATCATATACTGTGACGTCCAAGATAGAGCATTTTCAATTGAAACATTATAAAATGTATAAAAACTATGTAGGAAAAAAATGTGAGAGAAAAATGAGATACCCCTAAATGTCTTTCTTATTCCTCTATTAACCTTGATTGAAAGTGAAGGTCTATTTAGCAAGCTATTGTTGTTTCTGCACTATGTTATTAAACTTTTGAGATTTATTTCTAAGACTTCTAATATAAGTATAGTAATTTATCTTTTTAAAAATATTCAAGCTTATTTTGTATCTCAGAAGTTCATTCTATGAGGATACTATTTTGATGTTAGCCAAATGTGATTTTAACAATTGGTCATTTGATATTTCACCCAAATGCTTTTGGGTTCATCTATGCCCTTGAGTATTCTCTTTCATATTACAGATGCCAGAAATCTGAGAACTGTGCATCTAAGACATTCTTCTTGGCTGCTTTTCAGGCACATTCTGCAAATAAGAGGCACTTCCAAGAGGTGAGCATGTGAAAGGGTGGTAGAAACACTTGTCACATTCTGCTTTTAGGGGTCACAGCAACAGCAGTGGCAGCTGCCTCAGGAATGTGGGGCTCATGAACTCCTGACTCCATCAGCAGCAGGGGCACAGCTCAGCTGATGCAGTGATCCTGAGAGTGACAAAAGAGGTGACTTCAGGCTCCTGTAGCATCAGTGTAGAATGGATTGGCAAGAGGCTAGCTTTAGTGTTCATATGGGAAAACAGTGGAAAACAAAGATGGAAAAATAAGATGTGGCTAGACTTTGGAGAACCTGACAACCAGGCAAAAAAGTTGAGCTGTCTGTGTGTTAGGGTAATAGGTGTTTGAGCTAACCAGTTTTTTCCTTTTTTTAAATTAGATTTAGCACTTAGATATTTGGAGATCAAATGAGCTACTTATATTTTTCCCTATGTGACATATTCTTTCATCTTGAAGTCCCTATTCATACAGACAGGAACCCATAGAAGATGAGGGACAGTCCTAGAAAGGGCAGACACATGTATTGTGATTTCCTGCAGTAGAATGTGTATGTACAAATATGGATACCTCTATTAAGAACTTTTTTACATATTTATAGCACTTTGTGAAAACTTTAAGTATGCATTATTTAATTTATCCTTGCAATAAAACTGTTTGGTAGATTTAATTATAATCCAGATTAAAAAAAAAAAGAAAGAAATGGGTGTATTATTCACTCAAAGATGTGCAAAAGGGGGAAAGCTGGAGATTAGTCTTGGCACATCTGACTCCCAGGGTTTATTTTCTTTCTAAGGTAGGGTTTCTTTACCTGTTTAAAACAGGGTCTCACCTTCTATTTTGAGAAACTTAAATATTTCCTTTTTTTTCTTTAGTGTTCACTGAAGATCACTTTCTATACTGAGTCTGTTGTGCTATTAAGATTTCATAGACTCATAAATATATATGATAAAACTACATACAGGATAGTCCCCTCCGTCTTTCCTCTGCATCCTCTGGTTCAGAAACACCATCTTTTCTTTCTTTCTCTTTCTTTCTTTCTCTTTCTTTCTTTCTCTTTCTTTCTTTCTCTTTCTCTCTTTCTTTGTTTCTTTGTTTCTTTGTTTCTTTCTTTCTCTTTCTTTTTCTGTTTCTCACTTTCCTTTCATTCTTTTTCTTTTTTTTAAAATTAGAAGCAAAGATTTATTCATGCCTTATTGACTGAGCTGATGTTAATAATCTAGTCAAAGGGAGAACAGTGATGGGTCCCCTTAGTTACATGGGTCATATTCCTTTAGAATGGGTTAACCAGAACCTCTAGTGCCCATGCTATTTAGAGACAGACCAATTTGATCCAATCAGGAACTGAGCTGGCTTCAGAATATATATATTTTTAATTGTTACGTTTATTGGGGTGAAATTGCTTAGTAACAATTACATAGTTTCCAATTGTACAATTCTACATTACATTGTCTATATATTGCATTATGTGCTTCTCACCCAGAGTCAACTCTCTTTCCATCACTATATATTCTTTATGCCCAGGCCCTACTTCTGTCCACTCTCTCCTCCTCCCCCCTTACCCTCAGATAACCACTAAACTATTGACTGTGTCCATGAGTTTTTGTTTTTATTTGTTACTTTCAGTTTTATATTCCACCTATGAGTGAGGTTATATGTTTCTTGCTTCTTTCAGTCTCTATGTCTTTCTGCCAATACCAAGCTGTTTTGATTATTGATGCTTTATAGTATAGACTGAAGTGAGGGAGCGTGATGCCTCCAGCCTTAGATATATATATATTTTGGAAGATTGCTTTGGCAATTTGGTGTCTTTTTTGGTTGCATATAGATCTGATAATTTTTGTGGTCTATTTTTCAAAAGGATATCTGTGGGAATAGCATTAAATCTATATATATTGCTTTGGGTAATATGGCCATATTAACAATGATGATTTTTCTGATCCATGAACATGGAATATTTTTCCATTTCTTTGTATCTTCTTCAATTTCTTCTTATAGTGTTTTATAGTTTTCCATGTATAAGTCCTTCATGTTCTTTGTTAAGTTTATCCCTAAGTATTTTATTCTTTTTGTTTTGACCACAAAAGGTATTATTTTTCTCATTTCTTATTCTAAAGTTTCATTGTTTGTATATAAAAATGCTGTGGAGTTTTGCACATTGATATTGTATCCTGCCACTTTACTATATTCATTTATTATTAGTAATAATTTTCTGGTGGAGTCTACAGGATTTTCTATATAAAGGATCATGTCATCTGCAAAAAGTGACAGTTTAACTTCTTTGTTTTCAATTTGGATGCCTTTTATTTCTTTTTTCTGCCTAATGGCTCTGGCTAGAACTTCCAGCACTATGTTGAATAGCAGTGGTGACAGGGGACATCCCTGTCTTGTTCCTGATTTTAGAAGAAAAGGTTTCAGTTTTTCCACATTTGCTGAGGATTTGTCATATACAGCCTTTGTTATGTTGAGGTACTTTTCTTCTATACCCATTTTATTAAGTGTTTTGATCATCAATGGATGTTGTATCTTGTTGAATGCTTTTCCTGCATCAATTGATATAGTCATATGGCTTTTATCTTTTCTTTTGTTTATGTGGTATATCACATTCATCAATTTGCTTATGTTGAACCATCCTTGTGCCACTGGGATGAATCCCACTTGATCGTGATGTGTAATGTTTTTAATGCATTGTTGTATTTTATTTGCTAGTATTTTTTTAAAGGAGTTTTACATCAGTGTTCATCAGAGATATTGGTGTATAATTTTCTTTTTCTTTCTTTTTTTTTGTTTTTTTTTTTTTGTTTTTTGATGTCCTTACCAGGCTTTGGTATTAAGGTAATGTTGACCTCATAGAATGAGTTGGGAAGTTTTGCCTCTTATTTAATTTTTTGGAAAAGTTTGAGAAGGATAGATGTTAGTTCATCTTTGAATTCCTGGTAAAACTCATTAGTGAGACCATCTGGTCCTGGACTCTTGCATTTGAGAAGGTTTTAGATGATTGTTTTAATTTCTTGTTGATTGGTCTGTTTAGATTATCCAGTTCTTCTTGATTCAGTCTAGGTAGACTATATGTTTTTAAAAACTCGTCCATTCCTTCTAGATTGCAAATTTGATGGCCTATAAACCTTCATAGTATTCTTGTATGATCCTTTGTGTTTTTGTGGTATCAGTTATAATTTCCCTTCTTTCATTTCTTATTTGGATTATTTATGAGTTTTCTATCTCTCTCTCTCTCTCTCTCTTTTTCTATTTATTTATTTTTTTTGGTGAGCCTAGCCAGGTGCTTGTCAATTTTATTATTTTTTTCAAAGAAGTAGCTCTTTGTTGTATTAATTTTTTCTATTGTTTTTCTTTCATTTTTACTTCATTGACAGTGTCTTTTGCTGTGTAGAAGCTTTTTAGTTTGATATAGTCCCATTCATTTATTGTTTTTCTATTCTTTATTTTATTTAGTTCTGCTTTAATTTTTATTATTTTCTTTCTTCTGCTGACTTTGTGTGTTTTTTTATTCTTCTTTTTCTAAGTCTTTAAGATTTATATTAGGTTTTTTATTTTTAATATTTTTATTTCTTGAGATAGGCCTGTAGTGATATAAATTTCCCTCTTGTTACTGCTTTCGCAGCATTCCAGTAATTTTGGTATATTGTGTTTTCTTTGTCATTCATTTCTATGTATTTTTTAATCTCCATATAAATGTGTTTTTTTTCCTGCTTTCTTTTTGTAGTTGATCTCCAATTTCAAAACTTTGTGATCAGAAAAACACTTGGTATAATTTCAGTCTTCTCAAATTGGTCAAGGCTAGCTTTGTGTCTCAGCATGTGGTCTATCCTTGAGAATGTTCAGTGTTCACTAGAAAAGAATGTAGACTCATGTGTCGTATGCTGAAATGTCTTGTAAATATCAATTATATATATCCTTCTTATTTATTTTCTGTTTGGATGGTCCGTCCATGACTTTCAAGAGGGTGTTCAAGTCCCCTACTATAATTTTGTTTTTGTCAATTTCTCCTTTTAGATCTGTTAGTAGTTGCTTTGTAAATTTTGGTGCTCATTGGTTAGGCATATATATATATTAATGTGTCATGTCTTCCTGTTGTATTGCCCCCTTTATCATTATAAAATGTCCATCTTTGTCTCTTATTATCTTTTTGATACTGAAGTCTGTTTCATCAAATGTAAGTGTAGCTACACCTCCTTTTCTCTGACTGCCATTTGCTTGGAGTATTTTTTCCACCCTTTCACTTTCAGTCTGTCTTTGTCCTTGTGACTGAGGTATGTCTCTTGTTGGCAGCATATGGTTGGTTTCTATTCTTTAACTCAGTTTGCTACTTTGTATCTTTTTATTGGTGAGTTCAGTCCATTTACATTTAGGCTGATGATTAGTATGTGAGGATTTCCTATACCCATTTTATCTTCTGTTGTCTGGTAGCTCTTTCTTTTGATTGCTTGTTTTCTTTTTATTTCTACCAGTTATTTTAGTTTGATGGTGTTTATGACTGTTTTCTTTGTTTTGTTTCTCTTTTTTGTTTATATGTGTCCCAATTCTAAGTTCTTTTTGAGTGGTTACCATGAACTTTATGTAAAAAAAGTTTCATATATGTGGTGGTTACTCTTCTTAAGGATGTTTCTTATCTCCATTGTGTTTAGAAATTTATACCTTTACTTCCTCCCCTTTTATGGTTTTATTGTTCCAGTTTATTCCTATTTACTTTTACTTTTTGTTTCAAGTCCAATTACCTGCTTCAGTATTTTCTGAAATAATGGCCTTGTGCTGGAGAATTCCATCAGTTTCTGTATGTTTGAAAATGTCTCTATTCCTCCTTCATATCTAAATGATAACTTTGCTGGGTACAGGATACTTGGCTGGTAATTTTTCTTCTTTCATATTTTGAATACTTGATTTCATTCCCTCCTGGCTTGTAGAGTTTTTGATGAAAAATCTGATGATAGTTTGATTGGCTTTCCTTTGTAGGTTATGGTTTCCATTTTTTCTGGCTGCCTTAAGGATTCTTCCTTTGTTTTTGACCTTTGACATTTCAGTATAATGTGCCTTGGAGTGGGTCTGCTGGAATTCAGATATCTAAGGGGTCTTGTTTCCTTCTAGAATTTGAGGATCCAGTTCTTGTCATAGATTTGGGAAGTTCTCATCTACTATTTGTCTGAGCAAATTCTCTGCCCATTCCATCCTCTGCTCTCTCTGGAATACATATTATTCTTGTGTTATTCCTTCTAATGAAGTCAGATAGTTCTTGTAGATATCTTTCATTTCTTTTAGCTCTTAAGTCTCTTCTTCATTCTGTGATATTTCCAAAATTCTGTCTTTGATTTTACTTATTCTTTCCTCCATCTGCTCAGCTCTGCTTCCTATGCTAGCTATTTCATTTCTTTTATTGTGTTTTTTATCTCCAGAATTTCTATTTGCTTCTTTTTTATAGATTCAATTTCCTTTCTGAGATGAGTTAGTTTCCTTTTTGTACTTTACCAATTTTCTTTGATCTCTTTGAGTGTTTTCAGAATTGCAGTCTTGAAATTTGTGTCATTTAGCGTATATGTTTCCATATCTTCAAGTTCCTTTTCTGGAGGTTTTTCATTTTCTTTCTGATCACCTTTGTTCACAAGATTAGTCATTGCTATTGAAGCATTTCTTTTCCTGGACATGAGGACTTTTCCTGTGGTAGATGTAAAGTAATCTTTCTTTTACTTCTTAGCTGGTGTTGCTGCAGTGTCTTATATTTTCTCTTGGCTATTTGGTTTTCTCACAGTGGGAGACCTCCTAGAAGGTGGGCTTCTCTTTGACTCAGTCGCCGTGATTTCTTTGTGTCTCCTCTTTGGGAAAATATGGGCAGCAATAATATTCTATGCCTCTGAGATCCCACTGCAGTCAGAAGCTGCCATACCCGTGCTTCGCAGTTTTCCTAGATCCCTCTGCTGGCTTTAATGGGAAGGGGAAGGGCAGAGTTTGTTGGGAAAGGCACAGGTCTGTTTGTAGCACAGGGTAATGGCAGCTGCCTGGCAGCAGCTCACTGAAGACAGGCTCTAGGCAGAGCTGGTGGGTCAAGCTTTGAGAGACAGCAAGGGAAAGCAGCCAGGGTCTGTGTCCAAGGCCACACAGTGCTGTGGCTCCACCTCACAGAGGGTCACTCTGCACTTTAGCCACCAGCACACTCCTGCTTCCAGCACTCCAGCCACTAGAACACTTGCTGGTCACTGATATTAAGCTCTGCAGTCCCTTAACTCCAGCCATGCAACCCATGCTCTGGCAGCTGGCCCTATGTTCCAGTCACCTGCGCTGATCTCTGGCTGCTGCAGGTGCTTCACTCTGGTCACCTGCACCATGCTATGGCTGTCCATGCCGTGCCATGGCTGCTTCCCCACCAACCCCACGCTCCCACTGTGGCATCTAGCCATATCCAGTCATGCCCGCTTCTCCTGTCTATCGTGTGTTTTGGCTGCTTGCACCTCTGCCCTTGTTCATTCTAGGCCTCTAACTTGACCAGAGTTGTTCTGCACCTTAATTAACTGTGTGACCTTTGGAAAATTATTTAATGGAATCTTCAAATGGAGACTAATATTTATTTTTTAAAGTTATTCTGAAGCTTAAATGGACCATTCTATCCCTTAGCATACTTTTCTTCTTTACTTGCCTCTTCCCCCCTAATTATATTGTATGACATGTGCCACTGCCTTCTACTATTCTATACTCTGGGTAGCTCTACTCTCTGCTGCTCCCCCTCCCTCATGAGAAGAATCTGGAAAAGATTTGTCTCTAGTTCACTTTAAATTAGCAGATGTCTCTAAGAGGTTTGGTGAGAAGGTGTCTGTACTAAGTTGAAGAAAATAACAAAGAGGCAGAGCCATCATGCCTGCTGGGTCTGGGTCTGGGTAGTTCCTTCCTTTTTGCAGGTATCTCTTAACTATAGCCAAATTTAAAACTATGAGGTCAGACATGTCTGTGGTTCCCTGAGTTTTAGACTGACTTGGATGCTGCATTGGCCAATACATTGGAATGGCCCTGTTGGAGATACAGTTTGGGATACTATTTCACTCAGGCTTGTACCAACAGTCCTGAGTTGGATCCCAGAGTCACAGTAGTTTAAGGATATTGTAAGGATGTGTTCTTATAGTCAAAGAAAGGTAAAGAAATAGGAGTGGAACAACTATGCCTCCTAGGGCAGAGAGAGTAAATGACTTTGTCTCCTCCATTTGCTTCTTGATGTAGATATAACAAATTGGAATGCTCAAGTGGGAGGTGGACCTTTTGGTAAGATAGATGTTCTGTGCCTATCAGAGGTTGGAAAACTTCGGTCTGAGTTTCTCTCTCTTTCTCTCCCTTTCTTTCTCTCCCTCTCTCTTTCTCACTCTCTCTAGGGATATCTAATCTCTGAGAGCATCTTAATTTCTGGGGAATTAGAGGGACCAGTGTAGGACATAGAAATGAAGAATATTGGCTGCCATTTTTCTTCTCTGGGTTCAGCAGCTTCAAGTAAGACAGGTATCTTCCTGAGTCCTTATTTATAAAACACAGTTCTTTAAGCTGTGAGGTTTCATGATAGAACTTGGGTTGAAGGTAAAACAGTAGAAATTTTATGTTTTCATTCATCGCTTGCGATTGAATTATCATACAAGTTGTAAGGGATATGCTTAAATATGGTGGTCTTTGTTATAGTGAACTCCTGAAGAAAAAGTACACTATTCTACTATCATACATGGGTAGTAATTGCAACTCCTGAGAGTTTTGGAACTGAAGCAAATGTTATCTTAGGCTCTTCTGAGTAGGAATCAGAAAAGAAAACCCAGATATCTTTACATTCTGATGTTTGCACTCTGCCTTCACTGTGAAGCTTTCCTGATGACTCCAGCAAACCACAACCTCCACAGCTTATTCTCTCTAGTACTTGTTTGACCCACTGGCATTTGTTGTCTTGGGAGGCTCAAATTTTCTTATTAACCTGTCAATTATGTTATTCTTGCCTCTCTAAAAGTTTCCAAAATTTCTTGAAAGAAAAAAAGAAAACACACCAAATATATTCATTGGATAATTCCAGTACCATGCTAAATTCATTTTGCATTTGTCAGGTGGTTCCAAATCTGGAATGGATTACCGTATTTTCCGGCGTATAAAATGACCGGGCGTATAAGACGACCCCCTAATTTTACAGTTAAAACATAGGTTTAGGCCTATATTCGCTGTATAAGACTACAGCCTCAGAAGTGGGGGGTAGTTTTATACAGCGGATATAGGCCTAAACCTGTTTTAACTGTAAAATTAGGGGGTCGTCTTATACGCCCGGTCGTCTTATATGCCGGAAAATACGGTATTGATTTTTTTTAACTGTGAAAATCAAGGCTCAGAGAAATTATGACTTGCGTAAGTGACATGGTTTAGTACAAAACACCTAGCATGGACTCTTGCATATCTTTAGAGCTCATTAAGAAGTCATTGAAGGACTATCTTTACAAACAAAACAAAACAAAGTCACTTTTTGGAAAGAATGTGGTGGGAAATGTTGGGCAGCAGGAGAGAAGACATGTGAATCCCTTTGCCTCTGAATTCAAAGTTTTCTCTCTTGCTCTCTGAGACACATGACCTTTTGGTGACAACACTGACACCAGCTGTGTCAACATGACTAAGGTAATTGTTATAGGGAAACTTTCCAGGGAAATATAGTACTGCAAACTTATAAACAACTTTGCTGTCCTCTTATTAGAGACAATTTTTTGCTCATCTGGGCAGACCACCTATTTATTATATGAGTTTACATATTAAGCCTGGCCTTAGGATTCTTACTTCACTGTATGCATCACTCCTAAGCAATTTTATCACAAAATCTTCCCAATAACCTCCTGCCCTTAAAGACCCAATTTAACTACTTGTGCCGAGATACCAAACCCCTATAAATTGCCCACTTCTAACTATCTCCTTCTGAGACATGGCTAAGACTCAATCAAGATAAAGTGTTTGCTTATGGCAGTGACTTCAAATAAACTTAGCTTTGTGTTATTATCAGGCTCTCTGGCAATATTTAGTGGAGTTAAACAGCTCTCAAGTTTTAGATCATTTTTAACTTCAATGAGGCAACAATCTCAAGTTGGCTGCTTAGAACAATAGGCTCTGGTAGCACACCTGAAGTAAGTATTTGAGAAAAGTCATGCACAATAGCTGGCGATGAAGACTCAGTTTGGTTTCTTCTTCATAAGCTAGGCAATGGCTTTAGCTGCTTTCAGGGTCTAGCCTTTGTTAAGAAGACAGTGTTCAGAATAGATTAAAGACATAGCTTCTACTTTCTTGTAATTGAAATGTTACTCGTATACACTCAAAGTACACTCTTGAAAGAAGGCTTCTCTTGAAATGTTCCTAAGTGTATTATACAGTTACTTTTGTATAAAATTTGCATACCTTGTGGTATAAAGGGGTTATCGGGAAAATCTTTAGTATATCAAAATGACTCCTTTCTACCACATAAGCATTTTCATTTCCAATGGTTTTTGTAATATGGTGACATATGTCATAGATATGGATGATTGTGTGGGGAAATTTAAAAATAGAAGTTGTGGTACCCACATTATTGTATTAGGTTGTTTTTTTTTTAGTTTTAGGAACAGAAAATCCTGACATAACTGGTTTAAACAAAATAATATTTATTATTCAATATAACAAGAGGTCTGGCTTCATTCTCAGGCTGTAGCATGATGGTTGGGGCAGTTTCAGGCTTTATATCCAGACATGACAAGAGGGGTATTTGTTCCTTCATCTCTTCCATGGAGAAAGTGAGAAATTTCTTATTAGTGGTTCCCCATCATAACCCTATCCTGTGTTATTGACCAGAATTAAACTATGTATCTACTATTATGCCAATCATTAGCTAGGAAATGGAATTACCAAATTTGTCTCAGGCTGAGTAGGATCTACCCCTGGTGGAAATGGTATATTCTCCCTCTGAATTACACAGTGTAGATACTTAAAGTAGAATCCTATTTGGAAGAAAGAAGAACAAATAGTAACTAACAGCATCAACTAACTGTGTATATTTAGTATAGCATACTATAGGTATACTATATCATATGGTATAAATTCTCATTTGTGAACCTCCTAAAATGATATCACAAAAGAGGATTAGTTAAAGGAACTGAGCTTAAGTTAGGTGTTGAGACTGTTTCCAGAAGAAATGTATCAAAGATATTAAATAATTACTATTTGTTAAGTCCTGAGTCTCTAGGGTACAGAGAAGATGGTTTCTTCCTTGATGGTCCTAAAGACCTATAAGGAGGACATGGTTAAAGGCTTTGGACTTTCAAGTTGCAAATCAGATCACAAACTACTGAATGGATAAAAATCACTCTGAGACTGAGCAACTTTTAGAAATTCTTTCTCAGATTCTATAAAAAGCTACTCTTGCTGTTCATTTGTTTAGAAGCCCAGAAAAGGGTTAGCATGCCAAGAACCAGAGAAGATTCTGCAGCTTTTTCCAATTCCTGTTTTCTATTCTTAGAGTAAATAAAGATGGGAAGGAGAAATGATAAAAATCTTTTTTAAAGATGGCCAAGTGCAGCTGCTTTTGTTCTCAGTTTGGTCCCCAAATGGCCTGGTATAAAACTGTCTGTTGCCTGAGGAAACTATTATGAACCCAATTGATGGTTTTGCAGCTCAAACCAAATATATACATCTTCATAGTACTTAGAATATTCCCAGATGATGTTCAAAGTAAAAGTAATTATTTCTTCACTCTTTGCCCTCTGTATTTCATGGCCAATACCTATAGTGACTCTACTACATTCAGGTTGGTCACTAATCATACTGAAATATGTGATATAATGGTATCCATATATTTTTGGCTTGTTTGTTTCCAGGTTGTATAAACATTAACATTTTCATGGCATTTTCTACTTTTTAAAGCACCTTCATGTTTTGTATGAACTTTATAATATCTCCTGATATAATATAACTGTTCAGCTTTATATCGTTTAGAGAGAGAAATGACTTTCCCTGAAACATGTAACTAGATGTTGTCTTAATCTTCTGACAACAATATTCTTGATGTGCTAGACTTTCTACTTGCTTATTTGCTTATTTGATACCCACTGTAAGTAGAACCTATTCTCTCACTTATAATGAGGTGGTAAAGGGTTATTATTATTATTATTATTTTTTAATATTATTATATTTTATTGTTAAATTTAATGGGGTGACATTGGTTGGTAACAATCAGTTTCCCAATGGACAACTCCACACCACATCACCCATGCATCGCATTATGTGCCCAGCTCCCAGAATCAGGTCCCACTCCAACCCGATATATCTGGTGCCCACTCCCCCCTCCTCACACAAATCTCCCTCCCCCC
>PVKE010023649.1:0-15143 GCA_004027555.1 Craseonycteris thonglongyai | reverse complement strand
TTCACTTTTTAATGGAATTTTTACCTACATTTTCTAATGCCAAATCATAAAAATAAATATGATTAAGAATACAAGATATAGAGGAAGCTGGGATGGCTCAGAATGTTGAATGCTTGCTTTGCATCCCTGGGGTCCAAGGATCAAGTCCTGGGCCCAGTCTCGGTCCTGGCCCATGCAGACCCATTTGCTGAACTGGGGTGTGGCCCAAGTTTGATTCTCACTGGGGTGAACTTCCCATGTGAGAGGCCCCCAGTCCAGCCCGGAGCTGGAGGAGGTGTGCCTCTCATGTGAGAGCCCCCTAGCCTGCTTATCACCCTGTGCAGGCCCCACCCACCTGTATGGAATAAAACCATGTTGAAAACTGATGACATACCGGTACTACTATGGAGACTGCTCTGGGCTCTTCCCCTTCTCTCTGTCTCTCTCTGTCTCTATCTGTCAAAAACAATAAATCTCTAAAAAGATTTAACAAAATTTAAAAAATTACAAAATATAGAAGACACTGGGTATAGCTCAAAAAGGTTGAGCACGTCCCTTGCAAATCCTTATGCTGAATTGTGGTGCAAGTGTAACCACCAGGATGGGAGCAGTTACACAACCACCTGTGTAAAATGAAACCACATCACAACTAATGATGTACAACTATGGAGACCACTCTGAGCCCGCCTCCACTCTCTCTCTCTCTCACACACCTTCTCTCAAACAATAAAATAAACCTTTAAAAAGAATACAAGATGTTAGAAAAATTTTATAAAGTCTAGTTTTGTACAAGTAGTTTTATTGTTTAATTTTATGAGCTCTACATTCCCAAAGTGTCATTTTTACTAATCTGAATTCATCTGTTCTTTAATCTCTAAACAAATATAATATAAAAAAATGTATACCCAAATTGTTAAAGGTTATAGTGTGCCAAATTTCTAGCCATGGCTCAGAATGGGCTTTTGTGGCAGTACATATATACACAATCATTCAAATCAATTTTGGGAATCACATAAGTTTTTCCCTAGCAATATGATAGAAAAATTTTAATTTTACATTTTTTAAAAATCTCCCAAAAGTTGCTAAATTAAAACAATTCCAAATATGACAGAATTGCACAATGATATTAGATGTTATTATTGTGAATCATGCTTAAAAATAAATCGCTAGGTTTCATCAATCTACATTCTGTGCTACATCTGTAAAGACAAAGTAAAAGCCCATATGGTTTCAACTTTTTTCAGAAACAATAATAAACTGCCCAGAAGTCATCCAACCCAGCAATGTAATTATTGAGAAAATGAAGCATTTAGAAACAATTACATAATGTATACATTTATAGGTTTGGATGGGAGGTTATACAGATGTCATTACCTAAAACCACAGTAACGGAATTTGGCCTTAGTGTCTAACCTTTCTCCAGCATCTCCTTACTGTTCTCTAATATCAAGCCCAAAACCTCACTGTAATATCCTGTCATCTTTGTCTTTAAAAAATACTATTGTTCTTAGGCTCCTTTGTTCAGATTTTCTGCAGTCAATTTTACCAGGTGATAGTTTTCTATTTTATTGGAAAAAAATAAAGATGCTGATGTGTTAATGAAGACCAAATTGCTAGACCTCTCTTTCCTCACAGAGGTTGTTCATGCATCACAACCATGATTTTGTGAAAGTGATTGCACATTAAAAGACATGGAATGAGTCATGGTCATTTCCTTGTGTTGTCTGTCTAATTTCTTCCTGTTGATTTCATCTTTCACATTGATTTCATACTAATTTTTTGCTTCTCTCTAGTTACATGCAGTTTTAGTGGGGCTATAAAACAAAGTATCCTGTTCTCTCAAATGGAAGAGATAATTCAGTCACATTTGGCACATTAGACTCTCTCTTATGTGACTATAAATGTTGACTAGACTAATTCAAGAACATGGTGAAAATAGTTGTCCATAAATAATTGTAGCAATAATTAGATGTCTGTCCCTGTCTGAGGCTGGCTTACCAGCTATCCTGTCACTTCTGAATACAAGTGACATTCATTTAATAAATGACTAAGTGATCCAAAACAGTTTTTGTTTCCTACAACCCCAATATTTTAACTGATAATAATGACAGTTTATATATTTATTTTTTCAAAATGTTTATTGACCCACTCTGTATGACAGAAAGTATTGTAGGCACTGGGAATACAACAAAGATTAAAACACACAAAAGATGAAAATAATGCTAATTACAACAATGCGTCAGCTTTATTGAAAGCTCACAGTATGTTTGGCATTCTCTTAATAGCAGTTGTGTGTTACATCATTCAATCTTTACAAAACAATGTTGTGAGTTACTAAGTCTCCCAATTTGACAAATTAGGAAACTGACACTGGGTGATGGGAATCTGGTAGATATGAAAGAAACTGCTAGAAGCCCACTCAATATCCATTCTTTCTTGCTTTCTAGGTTACAGAACCCCAATTTTATTAAATAAATATATATTCATCAAAACAACTACATTCCTCAAGTTTTTTTGCATGGAGAAGTAGCCAGTTGGGAAGCCAGGATGGTTCAGTAGGTTAAGCACTCACTTTGCAGCCCCGGGGACCCAGGATTGAATCCTAGCCCAGGCCCATGTGAACCCATAAGCTGAACTGGGGAGTACACCCAGTTCAGTTCTCACCAGGGTGAGACCCTGGCCCAGTTCCTGCCCTGTGCAGCCCCACGCTCATCTGTGGAATGAAACTATGTGGAAAAGCCAGTGATGTGCAACTGTAGAGACCGCTCTGGGCCCTCCCCCCGCCTTCTGTCTTTCTGTCTCTGTATCTCTCTCCGTCAAAAACAATAAAAATAAATCTTAAAAAGAAAAAAAGAAGTGGCCAGTGAGATATAAGTAGTTGTTGGGTGAGGTATATAGGAAAGTTCGATTTGAGAAAACAGATAGCAAATGTTTTTTAAACCATTTTTCTTTTCCTTCACCTTCCTACTTGGAATGTTGACATCTTGACTATAAATTCAAGCAGTTCTTTGTACTATTGATGTAACTTGTAGAATGGAAGCAATGTGCTGAGAATGGTAGTATTTCATAACGTAGATCAGGGGTAGGCAAATAGCTAGCTGCAGAAATATTTGGCCAGCCACTGATTTTTGTAGTTTTATGAAAACACAGATACACCTACTAGAGAAACCAGCAAGAGGCCAATTTTTAAAGGAATTTAATAAGGAGGTTTGGGCATTATCATGAAGGTAGTAAGGGACAATAAAAGGATATAAAATAAGAAGTCCAAATACCTGATCACTTTAAGAAAAAATTTTCATTTTGGAAAAATAGCAATGTCTCCATCTACGTTCTTTATCACCTGTATTGTTGTGATATTTCTTAATTGCCCCCCTTAGTGCTCTCCTTTTAAATTACTTGATGTCCATCAACAGTCATAAACTAAGTTGATACTAGAGGCTTGTCTGACAAATCACCAAGTTAATTAAGAAATGAGAACAGTGATTAATTAATTATAGTTTTCAACATGCTCTGAAATTTATTAAAATTCCCCAATTAATTAAGTATAAGAAAGTCAAATTTTAAGTCCTTCAGATGCTTATATGAACACTATCTTCTCGGCAAAGTCTTACCCAGTCATTCAATTTAAAATTGCACATTTATATACAACATCTCTCTACCACAATTTTGCTTGTTTTGAATACAACATTGTATCAAATATTTACCTTATTTATATTATTTATTATTTGTCTCCTCAGACTATAATTGGGGGCAAATATTTATTAGACTTTCTCTTGATAATTGTCTTAATGTATGCATTACAGTCTGTGTCACCATCCTGTCATGTGCTCTAGGTTCCAGAGTCTAGGACATAAGTACCATAAGTTAGGGATTTTGACCTGTTGACTGCGATTCTCCACATGCTTAGAAAAATTTTTGGTACTTAGTGGATGATCAATAAATATTTGTAAAATAAATTCACTTACATGCTATCTTTCATAAAGAAAAGCTTGGGTAGAAGAGTTAGAAGGAGCCCCTGAATTTGTAAAAGAGAAAATGGTGCATAAAGAAGGCGTCAAAAGGGGATGCTGGGATAGCTCAGTGGTTGAGCACTTGCCTCACAATGGTAAAAGTCCAGAGTTTAATTCCCAGTCCGTGCAAACCTATATGCTGAACTGCAGTGCAATTGGTAACCACCAGGATGGCTTGGCAACAAAGGTTCTTATCTTCCATGCAGGCTGTTGGTGTGGTTCCAGCTGAGTGTGGGCCCACATCTACCAGTATGGAATGAAACCATGTCACAACTAATGATGTACAACTATGGAGACTGTTCTGGGACCTCTCCCCTTTGTTCTCATTCTCTCTCTTTCTCTCTTTCTCTCTCCCTTCTCTCAAACAATAAAAATAAATAAATAAATAAAATATTTTAAAAAACAAAAAGAAGGTATCAGGAACAGAAATAACTATGGGTTTGACTTTTAATAAGGGTCACACCCCTTTCCTTAAACTAAATGTACATAAACAAAAGAAGTTTTAGAGATACAAAGCTTTTACAATTGCAAAAGAAAAGAAAGGAGAGAGAGAGAAGAAAGGAAGGAAGAAAGAAAGGAAGGAAGGAAGGGGAAAAAAGCTACGGTATATTTCACAGTCTGTATTTTTTTGTTGTTATAATACATATAACTGATTCCATATAAATGGTCATCATTCCCAAGGAATGTCTTACTTAAGACATCAGTTGACCAATTTATAGTAACAATAATTACACATGAACATCAGGACTATCTTTTTTTAAAAATATTTTTCAATATCTAATGAAAAATTATGTAGCGTTTTTTGCTCTATCATACCGTAATTTTGTCAACTTAGGTCCTCACTTTCTGTATCCACAACAGTTTTTTGGTGGGTTTTTTTCTGAATTGATCTAATCCAATTTTCATTCTAACAAGCAACAGAGAGTTCAAGCATCCTTGAAGGAAGAAAGTAAATTATCTTTGGGTCTTGATTTGGTTTATTTTAACAGCAATATGCTTAGAAAGATGTATTCCTCATCTTTCTGCTAGTGAGAAAAGCCTTTCATTTCTCACATTTACGGTAGTTCTAAATCTCATTATGTGATATAACATGTAGTGAATAAAGAAAATGTGAGTGGGGTACAGATGGAGAAGGTTTTCCTAGTTGAATCTTTTAAACTAATTTAAATGACATATCAAAAGTCTGGATAATGAGAAATGTTGCATGTGCAGTATTAAATCAGGAGGCACAGCTATTCTTTATGATTCAGAAAGAAATGATGACAGCTCTTTCTTATAGTGTCTGTCCTTTGATAAATGTGTACAAAGAGAATGACAATATACAGCTGGGATTCCCTATGGTACATTCAGATTTCACATTCCCCGGCAAGTGGCTTTCTTTATACACGTAACACCAGGAAGGATCCACTTTGCAGGCTGTTGGAAAGCAGTCTAATTCTGGCATTCTCATCGAGTCAACAGATGTATTACTTTGCTTAGTTGGTGGCAGGAAATAATTATGTTGAAGGAGTTGGCAAAAGCACTTTGGTCTATTGTATCCTGGCTAAAAGACATGCTCCATAATTAGGGAAGAAAATCAATTCCCTCCTGAAGAAGCCATAGGCAAAGTCTAGACAAATGGACCTGGTGGGTTAAAAACATTATTTGCTAGTTGTAGTATGTATAGATTTTTAAATAATTATTAAAAGTCAGCCAGCATGTAATGACTTCAATCATTGACTAAAGTTAATACACATTAAGGCATATTAAAAACTATATGTATACAAATTTTAAATACTTTCAGAACTGCAAGTATTTACTGAGTCTCAAGGGTAATGAATGCCAAATTATAAGGTAATCAATGGAAAAATCAGAAATGAAAAGGGATGGGAACCAAAATATCATGATTTAATGAAAGAAAAGTAAGATAAACTTAAATGAAATACTGATATTGTCACTTATAATTATTTTGTCCATTTATTCATGAAAATAAGTCTAAATTGTGACCCGATGGCATGCTAGACATAATACCAGGTGTTAGATGTAAAACAAATGTACCTGAGCTCCTGGATCTTGTTTAAGCAGAAAGGCCTACATTAAACAAAGCAACTACACAAATAACTAACAGTAAATTATAATTAGTTATGCAAAAAAAAGGCAATGGGATTCTATAAGAGAGTGGAATAGGAACCCTGATTTATATTAAGAGAGTCAGAGAGTAACCCATAGAGAAAATTTTCCTTAAACTAAATAATGAAAGTTGAGTGAAGTTATGTATTTAAATAAGAAGAAAAACATTCTGAGCAGAAGTCTGAAAGTCAGACAGAGAAAAAATTCTAGAACTAGTAGATCTTTACAGAGGGTAATTGTGACTGGAGTCTGGTGAGCAAGAGGGTAAGTGGTGCAAGACTGTGGTGAATAAAACAGATAAGAGCTATATCGTGAATATTCTAAGTAAATTATGAAGCTATTAAAGCATTCTGAGCAGGAAATAAACCTGATCCAAACATATTTAGAACAGGAGCATCTAATCTTTTGGCTTCCCTGGGCCACATTGGAGGAACAACTGTCTTGTGCCATACATAAAATACACTAATGATAGCTGATGAGTCAAAAAAAAAAAAAAAATCTAATGTTCTCAGAAAGTTTATGAATTTGTGTTGGGCTGCTTTCAAAGCTGTCCTGGGCCGCATGCAGCCTGCAGGCCGCTGTTTGGACCCGCTTGTTTTAGAAGTTTATTCTGATCTATGGATTGGAGGAGGACAAGGATAAAAATGAGAACTGGTGTGGATTTCATTAGGAAAATGGCAGTACAAATGAAGGTAAAAGGCCAAACTCAAGATATATTTTTGAAGCATGATTTCATAATAAATAGGTTATATTGTATGCAGACAGAGTGATAAAAAAATGACTTCTTTAGTTTTGTCTTCAGCACAGGGTACAGTAAGGAGTTTAAAGATTCTAAATACTGGAATAGTAGTACCAGGTTTGAGAAGAAGAAAAAAATTGGGATTTTAGGGGGTATGTATTATCTTACTAGTAGTAAGATAAGCCTCGGACTGAAAGCAAGTGACAGATGTATGATATTGTACCCGGTAAGTTGTCTGGTATAGATGATATTTGAAGACGTGAGAATGCATAAGTTTACCTGATGTGGCAGCCATAAAGCTGTGCCACAAATCTCTGCCTTCAAGAAAGAACTTGTATTCAGTTACAAAGTCTGCAATTAGCTGACAGCCTCACTCTTAGAGCCTTCAGAATCCAATCTGCGTTTGAACCAAGGTCACAGGCAGAGGTCAATGACTAAAAATGAGGCATTTACTAGTGCTATGCCATTTTGTCTAGGACTCCTTTAAGGAGCCATATTTGCTCCAGAACTCCACCTGTTAGACAGACTGAGACTTTATCATATCTGCATTGTGACCTGAAGCTATTTATGACTAACTGTGCATCCTCACTTTTCTCTTTTTTTTTTTTTTTTGCATATCAGATCTGCATCATTGTTGGAAGTCTTCCTCTGTCCAATCCTGCTTTTTCCATGTTTTCTTTCACATGAATAATTTTCTGATAAGCCTTTATCTCCCTGACTACACCTTGGTGGATTTTTTTGTTCTTGTTATTTTACTGGTTAGGATTATTTAGGAAGTGTGGAAATGGGTTAGGAAAGCTAATGCAGGCTGATGTGGTATCCTGGTCTAGCAAAATTTGGGAATTTATTGATCCTAAACCTGAAGGGACTAGGGATATTGCAGTTAACAAACACCAGAGTAGCTATATATGTATACACATAAGATCATCTGATAGGAGCCATGCTGCTAGATAGCAGGGCACATCCCTATATGAATGATTTAGCTGAGCAAGAGGTGGGGAAATAACTTCTCATCTTCTCCTCCTCCAACTCTCCAATGTGCCTAATTAACACTGATCAAACCCAGTCATAAACCAGAGGGCAAAGGTGACCAGTGGAGCAGGTTATAGAAAAATAGCCTCATGAGGCACCCAACAAAATGCAGAGGATAAAGGGGCAATTTGAAGGTGTAAATATGAAATATCAAGAACATCTGGGGAATGTGGAATAAGAAAGAAGGCCTAGGAGTTCCCAAATTGAGAGATTAGAAGTGTGTAACCATGAAAAAACTTCACTTCTTTAAAATGAACATTGTATCTTTTCTTTGTCCTGGATTCAAACTGGCCTTCTCTAGCCTAATAGCACCATCACTCACTTGCTTCTTTTATTTATTTATTTATCCTTCCACCTTTGTACATACTGCACAATCACGCCCTTAGTCATTAAGCCTTTAGGTCAGGATCAAAGAGTCTTAGGAACAAAGTCTTTGGTCTGTTGACCCCAGAAACAGAGTTCCTGTCAAACTAAATAACAGCTTGACCTCACTTGTGCTTTAGCTCCAGACCCATGAAGGTGGACGAACCTTACTGTCTGCATTTTCTCAAGACTGGACAGAATGACACCATGACCGACATCAGGACCTGATGCAATGATCAACTGCCTCCTACCCTAACACAGGCCAATCATTTGAGCCCATTACTGTAACTTCCTTAGCTACCATGACTAATGATCTTTCCCTTATATAAACCTATCCCCTAGAGGTCACGTCTTTGAAAGTTACCTTACCTGTGTCTCCAGGTTTGGTGCCATTTCCTTAAGCCAACCTTTACTTTCTTTGCTGCAACCCCTGCTCATATCTTGTTTGGCTTTGATGCACACAGACAAATGAACCACTTCTATTTTGGTAACAAGTTAAAAAAAATCCCCCATTCCACTTCTTCCCCCGTCCTCCAAAATAACTTAAAGAAATATGGTATAGGGGAAGCCAGGATGGCTCAGTGGGTTAAGCGCTCACTTTGCAGCGCCCGGGACGAGGATCGAATCCCGGTCCCGGCCCCGGCCCATGCAGAACCATATGCTAAACTGGGGAGCTCCCCCAGTTCAGTTCTCTCTGTCTCTGTCTCTGTGTCTTTCTCTCTCTGTCAAAAAAATTAATAAAAATAAAATAAATAAAACTTAAAAAAAAAAGAAAAGAAATATGGTATCAACGAGACAATAAAAAAGAAGCAAATAATCCTTCAAGAAGAAGATAGAAGGCACTTTTCAAAAGTTGCCAAGCAGGTAAAAAAAAAAAAAAAATGATAAGGATGGAAACATCCAAAGGCAACATGCAGATTATTGGTGACCTTAGCATAATAATTTCTCTGAAGCTGAGCAAGTCAAATTGAAATGGGTGGCATAATAGCACTGAGTTTGGAAAGATTTGAATGCAGTGTCAAAAACATTTCAGGAAGTGTGATTTTAAGGAATGGAGAGCTAAAAGTAGCTATTGAGAGAATAATGGAATCAATAAATGTTTTGTGTTGTTTGTAGAAATCACTGGAACACATTTTAAATTGAAGAGAACAGTTTACAGTGAGAATTGTTTAAGGTTCTGAAGAGAAAAAAGCTGATCGGTGTTTCTAAGTCTTTAAAAAGGACTTCACAAAGTCCTTAAAATCAAGAGGAGATAAGTTCCAAAAAATATGTGAGGGCCCAAGTTAATCTTATTAAGGTGACCAGATGTCCCACTTTTGGTGGGGCAGTCCTGATTTTTAACAATTTGTCCCATGTCCCGCGGTGTTTTAAAAAAGTCCCGATTTTTGGAAAGAATGCACGACAAGCTAGGGAACGGCAGGAGATAGACCAAATTTTTAATCAAGAACCACCCCCACCACCCCACCACCCCCGTCTCCGGTCAATGGTGTCCCGCTTTACCAATGTTAAAATCTGGTCACGACTTAGATTGGATGCTTAGAAAGTGGAAAATTTTTGACTGATGACTTCTTTTTCTCCATGACATATAAACCTTAATTATTACCTGAGAGTTTAGTTAGGCAATTAAGGGTAAGGAACAGCAGGATGATATGAAAAAATTATATACAAATGTGGTAAAGTGAGATCACTAAAAGCAGGTAGTAAGCACAGTAGAGAGTAAAACCCAATGGCACATTACTACTTACTAATTTAGAATTATAATAGCCTAATTTAAATTTTTTTTAATTATAGGCTAAGGTATCAAAAACAATTACTCATTTTCTTAACCTACCACTTCTACCATTTTGAATCAGATAGATCTGTATTCTCACTCAAGTTCTGAGCTGTCTTCCCCATGTAAAATGAATCACTTAACCTGAGTTTCAACTCCTTTCTCATGAAGACTGGTTCATGCCACTCATCTCCCAGAGGTATTAGCATTTAATGAAATAACATGTGCATAATACATAATGGAATAAAAGTTGCTCAATAAAAGTCATTTTCTCCTTGCTTTTGTAGGTAAGGATTTAAGATATATTTTCAGTATTAAATTTGAACACATACCATAAAAGTATACAAGATACATATTAGGAGAGATTGGGTATCTACTAACCTTTCAGATTTATGTGAGTGACTTAATATAAGAGTCATAACTGTGTTATTTTTGGACTCCACTGATAGAGTTTAAAAATCTAAAATAAAAAATTGAAATCTTTGGTAACGCAAAACAAGAAAATACATCAAGTGTTGTGTTGCCATTTTGTAGTCATGGTTTTAAACTTAAATTATTTTATTTTATTCTTTTTAAGAAGATTAAATAAGTTTTTTATGTACTTTATTTCCACACAAAGTTTTAAGATGAATGACTCTTAGAGGAGAGATTTGAAGGTTGGGTGACAATGGTGATAGATCCTTTATCAATATGAAATACTAAATGTAAAGTTCTCTGGTAGCTTCTACTTTTCAAAAATGACCAAAACAATATTTCTCATCCCACATAGCCTTGTAGAACTCTGTCCTCCTTCAACAGGTGAAGTCTATGTCACCTTTTCTTAAATGTGTGAGTACCTTTGTGATGTACTTTTGTGACTATCCTAATCAAGAAATTACAGCAGAAATGATTATATGACTTCTTAAGCTAGATCATAAAAACTAGCCCATGTGAAGCGAACAGTTGGAAACACCATATACAGGTGTCCCAGCCAACAGCCCAGCTGAAATCCCAGTCAACACCTACACCCATAGATGTGTGTAAAGACGCCTTCAGATGATTCCAGCACAAGCTGTTAAGCAGCCCCTTATCCAAGCTGGATATCTTCCCAGACGAGACACCAGAAAGAGGAGAATAACAATAAGCCAATCAATCCATGAAGTCCCTTCTAAAGAACAAACCACTGAGACCATAATAAAATGGTTGTTTGACAGTACTAAGTATTTGATGGTTTGTTATGCAATAGTAACCAGAACCAGTGACTTAGAGAAATAATTGAAAAATATAAAAATTACCAAAAATATTATCATTTTACTATTACCGGTATTATATTTTACATGTGCTGAATGCAGTGTGTGTGTATTTGTATGTGTGTGTGTGTAACTATTCACTTATCATTCTTATATAGTCAAGTTACTAGTGTTAGCAATTTTGCATTTCCCTCAAGTGAGGAATAAAGACTGGCAGATGAATATAAATATTGAACCTAAGTTTTCTTCTAACTTTGGACTTTAAAGTGATGGAGTGTTGAAAGACTGATAGTCATGGAATAAAAATTAAGAAACTAGCAGAATAGAACAAAAAAAGCAATGATCTTGAACCTAGGAAGAGAAAATATTCATTTTGTAAGCCATTGTTTTTATTGTTGTTTTGTCAGTGAACAAGACCTGTTTGCGTCTTTTATAAAGATTTTTCAAATACAAATATAAGCCCAAATAAACAGGAGAAAAAATAAGTTTAACCCCTTCCTTCCACTCCCAGGATAGAATATTGATTAAGGAAGAAGACTTTGAATATATTTTCCAATATATCTAACTTGGAACTTTTAAACAGAAACAACATTTCCTAGAATGTTCACTATTTTGTTGATAAATTTCTCTTTACTGTTTTCCATGACCACCTTAAGAAAGCAGAAGTTCACTAAAAATAATTCCTCAACCATTACCTTCTTTCCAGAAGGATCCCTGATAAAATACATGCAGGTTTTGTATTAAATTAAGAATGCATGTGTTTATAATTTCCTTCTATTAATTAAAAAATAATAAATTCAATGCACTTCCTGAAAATTTATGGTTGCTCTTGAGGAACTAATATTTTTAAACCTTTAATTCCTAGAAAATAATCAACTCTAACGCTGTTATTCAACTTCAAGTTAGAGTACAAAACAGCCTAAGGAAAATCATTATTGAAGTACGCTTGGGACCTTTTTATCAAATGAAATTTGATGTTTGCTCTGGGAAACAAGCAATGCTTGCAGTAAATCCACAGTGTAAACAGAGAGAGCTCTATTTAATTTACAGATACAGAAATAGATGTCAGCAATAAGAAAAATTACAAATTTTGGTAATATGTACTTATGTTTTCTTCTAAAAAAACAAACATATTAAAACTTTTCATGTACGTCATAATTCACCAAAAATACCCCTGAAAAACACAATGTAATTTTCTCATTTATTTATCTTTTGTTGCTAGTATTGAAATATAAAATGTTGCTTTTCCCTATTTGATAAAATATTAAATTTTTAATTACCAAGGGATCAGGATTAGTGATATTCTAACCATAAACTGCAGAAACTTTTAGAAATACCATGATACCTTGGAATCCGAACTCCCCAAAACTCAAAAATCTTGGGATCCAAATGAAAAAAAGTCAAGCAAATTTTGTCTCAAATCTGAATGCTGCTTTGGAATCTAAAGGCCAAACATTTTTTGTGTGGAACATATCAACTATCCGGCCCTAAGCTTTATTGGAAAGCCCACTCACTAGTCTTGGAACTTGAACATTTTGGAACTCGAACAGGGTTCTGGGACAAATTAGGTTTGAATTTCAAGGCATCACTGTAAGCTTGAGAAACCTTCAGTATATAATCATTTTTCTTCAAAATTCATCAAAAAAAATGATGATTAGTGTAAATTTCACATGACATTCTGTAAACAAAATATACTTTGGCTCCATTCCTCTGGTCATTGTATTACTACAAACCTTTATCACACTGTCTCTCCCTCCTTAGTAGTAAGCCCTCTATTCCATTATGGCATTGCAATCAATGTAAAAGTTCGTCTGCATATGTGACTCCCACATATGACACCCTTTAACAGTACTTCATTAAGGACAGGATATTTTCTAATTTGCATATTTAAACCCATGTAATTCAACCATAATGTCTAAATTAGTGTAGAGTGTGCCATTTTCCAGTAAGGTAACTTGGAGCTATTTGATCCTAGAACTGTCACTTTCAAAAATATTTAACTTGTTCGTATTCTATTTTGTACCTTCTCAAAATGATAATACAAAGCTCAGGAAGACTAAATCTATTGTACAAAGTACCTAGCACCTGTCACATAGTCCATGTATATTATGGTGCATGACTGAACTGAAAGAGGGATTTATTGTTTTTTTACAAGTGAAACTATTATTCTTAACCAAAAAAGTTTATCTACAGGATTACAAAAGAACAAACTGACTATTAAAACTAGTCTATTGTGCATGCTACTTAGGCTAAAGAAGAAAAAACATTAAAAGTTTTTGTAATCAAAAAGAAAAGATTTAAAAAACATGATTCCAATTCTGAACTGGAATAATTGCTGGGTAGAGGCACGATGGGGTGTAATGCACTCAGAACCTGCAGGGCTTGCTTCAAAAACCAGAAACACTGACAAACTGAAGCATATTACAAGGGTTTTAATGTAGGTTTCTAAAAAAATGGTATTAAAATTAAATTACATTTTTTGAGAAGAATTCAAAGTGTAAAAATGGTTGTAATATTTTAAATCACGTCTATCTAAAAAAAGATTGGTGAGTAGCAGCAACTCTTTGGAGATTAGTGGAGAAATAACACACCTCAACCTCTCCTGATTTGAACGGTCTAAATTTAGCAGCTCTTGGAAATCCGAGGAGAGCCTAAATCACCAGTGAGATCTAATTTAAACTAAGAGTTCTTTGAGTTTATTTTAGAGAAAGAATATGTATCCCCTTCCACTGAGGTATTTAGTTTTAATCCTGAGATATTTGTTACAAATACTCATATGTGTCTATGATATATTGGGGAAAAACAAAGAACTGAAAATTCAATTATGTAAATCTTAATTTGCATTGACTGACAAACCTGACTCCCAATACAAATAAACACACACACATCCACACAAACACATACACGTACACATTTTGTCAGAGAATGCTTGAGAATTTTGCCTTCCGAGGTTATAAGTGATTAAGCACTTTAAGTAGTTTCATATAGTTTTCACAAATTTTTTGAATACATGTTTGTGAAAAGCTAAGATTCTTAATTTGTTCTCATTTTTGTTTCTAAATATATACATTTTGATTTATTTGATATTAATTAAATACGACTTTCGATATAACTTCCTTTCTATTCTTTTGAAAACTGGCTCACATGTACTTCAAAAGTTTTTTGTAGGGGAAGCCGGGATGGCTCAGTGGGTTGAGCACTCACTTTGCAGTGCTGGGGACCCAGGATCGAGTCCTGGCCCCGGCCCGTGTGGACCCATGTGCTGAACTGGGGAGTGCCCCCAGTTCAGTTCTCTCTCTGTCTTTGTATCTCTCTCTCTCTCTCTCTCTCTATCAAAAGCAATAAAAAAAAAAATAAAGTTTTTTGTTTGTTTGTTTTTAATGCTGAGAGTGAAGTATAAATAATAAAAACATAACTTTAATGTAAAATAGGCAGAAGACAGTATATAAAAATATTCTCATAATACTGTTTAGTGTTAGTAATTTAGATGATATATATGAATACTAGTAATTAACATTTTCCTAAAATTATAGTGCTCTTGAATTTCTGAAGCACATATTTCTATCAATTGTAAGGATAGAAATAACGCCTTAATCAAATATAAAATCTAAAAGCATTTAAGGTACTTATTATGGAGGAACTCATAAGTGAAAAGCTTTTCATTTATATTCTTCTGTTAGTCTCCTGAGGCTTATTTTTAAGAACAGGAAAGTCCCAGGGTAAAATTTGAGAACCATCTCGTGGAACATATAACACAAAGATCCCAAGCTACACTTGAAAAAAGATTCTCATTGAAATGCAAATATATACAGTCAACTTATCTTTTTTTTTTTTGTTAAAGATTTTTATTTTTATTGTTTTTGATAGAGAGGTACAGAGACAGAGACAGAGAGAAGGGGGAGGGCCCAGAA
>PVKE010023648.1:0-15868 GCA_004027555.1 Craseonycteris thonglongyai | reverse complement strand
CACGTTGGAAACCCTGCTCAGGATGCTCAAGGGGCTCAACTGTGCGCCCCCAGCCGCGTGCTTCCTGCAGCGTGTGGGGGCTCGGTAACCCCTCCGTGTGGTTCGGAGGCTTGGCTGCCGGGACCCCTCTCCCGCCGCCCCCGAGGACTGACGGGCTCGTCTTTCTTTGCTCGATGCCCCTGCAGGAGCAGCTGGAGAAAGCGCTGACGCACCTGCACCGGCTGGAAGAGGAGCGTGCGAGCCACGTGGCCCGCGTGACCAGCCACATTGGGGAGTGGAACGTAAGAGCCAGGTCACAGGGGCCCCGCGCCCGGCTGGCTGATGCTCAGGCCAAGGAGGGGGAACCCCAAGAAGAGACCGTTCTTGCCTGCGGTGCCCCCCGCTGTCTGCCTCCAGGGGAACCTGGTGCCGGCCCCTTGGACCCATCAGGGGTCACGGGTGGGCTAGGACCCCCGAACCCTCCGTGCTCACGTGGACGGTGCCGGCTGGAGCCGCCCCTGACCGGGTTTCGCGGCTCAGGGAGCCCCCTCAGCCACCCGGCTCGGTGCCCGCCGTCCACTCGCTCGTGGGCAGCGGTTCCACGTGTCAGCAGGAGCCCAGCGCCTTCCAGCCGCCGACCGCGGGGTCCTGGCCTCACCTGAGGGCGGTGGGGGGCGCATCCTAGTGCCTCCTTCTGTGTCTGGCGTCTGGTCTGTAATTAAATGTATGGGGGTGACGTTGGTTGGTGGCCATGACATTGTGCGCCCCGTTCCGTGCTCCCCACCCAGGATTTTTTTGGGGGGCCCGTTGTGTCTGCACGCCCCCCCTGCGCTGGGCAGACCCCCGTGGCGGGCACGCGGCCTGGGGCGTCCCCGTCCTGAGCAGCCTTTCTGGGCGGCAGGGGCAGGTGCAGCTCCGGCGGCAGAGGATCCAGTCTGCCTTCCAGGACCTGCACAGCTTCCTGCGGGAGCAGGAGGCGTCTCAGCTGTGGAGGCTGGAGCAGGAGGCGGCGCAGACGCTGAGGGGCCTGTGGGCCAGCCAGCTGCCCCTGGGGGACCAGGGCCTGGAGCTGGAGGCGCACAGCCAGGAGCTGCAGCAGCGATGCCAGGGGTCAGCCCAGCGGCTGCTGCAGGTGAGCGGCCGCCGGGCCGGAGCGGGCGGGGGCGGGGACAGCGCCGAGGGGCGTCAGGAGCGTCGAGGGGCGTGGCGGGAGCTCTGGGGGGGCGTGTCAGCAGTCCTGAGGGGGCGTGCCAGAGCCGAGGGGCGTGTCAGCAGCCCTGAGGGGGCGTGTCAGGAGCGCCAAGGGGCGTGTCAGGAGCGTCGAGGGGCGTGGCGGGAGCTCTGGGGGGCATATCAGCAGTCCTGAGGGGGCGTGTCAGAGCTGAAGGGCATGTCAGCAGCCCTGAGGAGGCGTGCCAGAGCTGAGGGGCGTGTCAGGAGCTCTGGGGGGCGTGTCAGAGCTGAGGGGCGTGTCAGGAGGGCTGAGGGGGCGTGTCAGCAGCCCTCAGGAGGCGTGTCAGAGCTGAGGGGTGTGTCAGCAGCGCTGAGGGGGCGTGTCATGAACGCTGAGGGGGCGTGTCAGCAGCCCTGAGGGGGCGTGTCAGCAGCGCTGAGGGGGCGTGTCTGAGCTGAGGGGCGTGTCAGGAGCCCTGAGGGGGCGTGTCATGAACGCTGAGGGGCGTGTCAGGAGCGGAGGGGCCTGGGGCTTGGCTCCAAGCTGGCGCATCCCCATGGGCAGCAGCAGAAGCCCCTGCAGCCATGTGCTCCCTGCTGGGCGGCCCCGCTGGGCCTGTGACAAGGGCGTCCCCTCGGAAGGACCACCGCCCCAGGCCTCAGCCCGGAGGCCCATAAACTTCCCGCCGTGCGCACCCCAGGGGCTCAGGGGAGTCATTCCTTCTGGGCGTCCATGACGCCTCGTTCCAGGGTCAGTCTCTTCACTCATTTACAAAAAGATTAATTGTCTTCCTTTGAGAGAAGGGGGAGGGCCCAGAGCCGTCTCCATAGCTGTGCGTCATGACTGGTGACGTGGTTTCGTGCCACACAGGTGGGTGTGGGGCTGCACAGGGTGGGAACGGAACCGGGGTCCTCCCGCTTGGGAGGCGAGGGCCTTTGCTGCCACCCCAGTGGTTCCCACTTGCGCCGCAGCTCAGCATATGGGTTTGCAGGGCCTGAGGTGGGATTCGATCCCTGGACCTCGGGATTGCAAGGCAAGCGCTCAGCTGCCGAGCCCTCCCGGCAGCCCCTCTCTCTGCTTCCCCAGCGGGGGCGTTTCTAGAGCTCAGACTCGGGTGCCGGGGAAATGCCCACGTCCCCACGCTCACCTCTCGTGTCTTTCCCGGCAGGGTGTGAAGGATGCCCTCAGGAGGTGAGTGTTGTGAGAACGCAGGAGGAAGGGGCCGGGGACACAGACGCCGGGGACACTAAGCCGTCTCCGGCCTCTGCTGGTCGCAGGAGCTGGGCCATAAAGCTGCAAGAACCGGAGGCCCCGTCTCTGGAGGTTCGGACGGAGTGCGATGTTTCCCAGCTCTACTTTGACGTGAAGAAATGGCTGAGGGGCTACCAAGGTAGGAGATGGGGTTGTTCCGGGCACGGGGCAGGCACCTGCTCATTCCACCGCCGTGACCTCTGCGGTAGACGACAGGGAAGCGGGGCTCCCGAGCGACCTGCCTGCGTCCCCCTGGCCGGCTGGTGCGCCCGACGTGCACACGGGCCAGCTCCGACGTGTCTCTTGTTCTCCCTGTAGTCAGTGTGACGCTGGATCCAGACACGGCTCATCCAGAACTAATTCTCTCTGAGGATCAGAGGCAAGTGACACGCGGCTGCCCCCAGGAGAACCTCGATGCTGCTGCCGGGAGATTCACTGCCTCCCCCTGCGTCCTGGGCCGCCAGGGCTTCGCCTCGGGCCGACATTACTTCGAAGTGGACGTGGGAGAAGGGACGGGCTGGGATGTGGGAGTCTGTTTGGAAGATGTGCCCAGGGGCCCGGGCCTGGTGCAGCAGCCGCAGTCCGGGTTCTGGGCCATCAGGCTGTGTGCCGACGAGGGCTACGTGGCCCTGACGTCACCCCCCACCCCGCTTCACCTGCAGGAGCCGCCCCTGCTGGTGGGCGTCTTCCTAGACTTCGACGCGGGGGCTGTGTCTTTTTACAGCATGCCCGCGGCCTCCCACGTCTTCACCTTCCCCAGGGGCTCCTTGTCTGGTCTGCTGAGGCCGTATTTCCAGGTTCACCACTACTCCCCTCTGTTCCTGCCCTCGCCAGGCGAATAAGGCGCCGCCTGCTTCCTGGCTTCGGCGGCCTCAGAACCGTGGGTCTCCCGGGAGGCAGAACTCCGGGCTGGGTTCGCTCTTGCTCTTTCCGTGTACCTAGCACAGCCCCGTAAGTCGGCACTGACCCAACAGACAGAAGGCCCGTGAGCGCCGCTGCCTGAGGGCAGAGAGCGCAAGGTAGTGGCAGGGAGCGTCCCCGGGCCTCCCTGTCCCCTGTCACAGCTCTGACTCCCGAGAGTCTTGGGGTGACTGGCAGGGTGACCCAGAGGTCTGGAGGCCTGTCCTCCCCCTTTGTCTGAGGCCATTTGAACTCGTATGGGGGGTGGGGGAAGGCGGCCCGTCTCCGCCAACGGGTCACAGAAGAGCAGGCGCTCGTCAGCCCCGGGGCTCTGGCTGGTGACCCGGGTGCTGCGGTGACTGCAGACACAGCCAGACCCACGGCCACTGGGGTGCGTGTGAGGAGGGAGCGCCTGGAACCGGCCTCGCTGGCTGCTGCCTGGGGGGCACAGGCAGAGCGAGCAAGTGGTTTCTGACGGCTGACACGGCCCCGGAAGAGAAGTGGACACGTCTGGACTGTGTGCAGCTGCCCACCCGCCAGGAACACGCTGACGTCCCCGTGAGCAGCCCTCAGTGTCGTGACAGCGGGCAGCCTGGACCGTGATCTGCACGTGAACAAATGTGCCTCCACTCTGCCTGGGTGTCCTTTGAATGAGCCCATTCCACGTCACACCTACGTGACCAGGCCTGAGGGGGCCGTGGATGGGACCTTGGGGAAGCCCACCGACTGGCACGGCACGCTGGTGACGACTGGAACACGTTGGAGAATCGCTCAGCACCACGTACAAAGCGTGATGCTCATTGAGGCTGGAGCCCCCTGACGTCCCCTCTCCGGGAAGAAGGCAAATGAAGAGCCAGCGCGTTGTCTGGGGGTGTCAGGGGCAGCGTTGGGCCTCCACCTCTGTCCGTCCGGAGGAGAGGCATGGCGGGGGTCCAGCCGTCCCCCACGCTCTCCAGCGGCATCGTTCTTGCCACGCTGATAGGAGCTGGGCGTGACTCGAATGTGGAGACTAGGACATACCCCCCGATGTGGGCCACTCTGGCATAAGATTTACACCGAGGTGAAGGCCGTGGAGAAAACACAGATACAAGAAGATCCCCCTGCCCTCCCCCCGTTTGCCAAAAAGCAGGACATGAGTTTGTAAAGGTGCCTCCCTCCCCCACGCCCTCTCGTACCAGAACGGACAGAAGTTCATGGGCACAGACAACTCCAGACCCTTATCACCCCAGAGATGGCACCAGCAGAACCGACAGAGCAGACCTTGCTGAGACTAGCCCTTACTCGCTACCACGGGCCCCACGCACTGGTCTCCCCACAACTGGCCGCCCAGAACGCCATTTGCCCTTGGTCTTGTCACTTCTCTACACATCTTGCTCCTTTGTGAAGATGCAATTATACAGAAGCCCAAGTTCTAAGACCGCATCGAGCTGTCCCTGTCTGAGGTTTCCACGTGTACACACGTGCAGGACGCCACGCTGGGGGCCCCTCTGGTGCCATTCAGTTCTGATACTAACGGGGGTTTGTGCAGGGATCCCCACCCCCCGCCTCAGACACCAGTCACGAGTCCAGGTTGTCACCTGTGATGCTGACGGACCGGCTGTGAACTGGATGCGCCCAGGATGCTCTTCTCAGGGTTCAGTCGTTTGCAAGGACGACTCGCGAAGCCCAGGGAAGTACCTTGGTGGCTGGTCTGTTATAAACGACATGCTCTGCAGCCGTGGGCCCGCTGGACGACCCCGAGACCCCCACCTCAACACCACGAAGGCCGACTCTACCTCCACGGTTCCGACTGTCCTGTCTTCCGGGCATCACCCCGCCCTGGTGAGGGGAGCCCCCACCCCCCAACATGGCCGGGGCTAGAGGAAAATTCTATCTCCCTCACACTTAGACTTCCAAACAAGCCAGGATGGTGATCAACTAAACATTCAATGTAAGATAAAAAAAATGAACAAGGGAAACCTTTGGAAGTTACATGGAAGCATATAATGAAATGAAATCAGAAATGTATTGGGGTGCAGGCACGTTATAGAAAGAGAAACAAACCCAGGTAGTTCTTAGGGGGGAAATGCTACTATAAACCATTGGCCACTAACACAGGCTTTTAAAAAAAGAAACGCACAGGAACAAAAAATGTGGAACCATGAAAGAGCATGTACTAGAAATAACCATTTTGAGAGCAATTTGAAGAATCGTGTGCAAATAGGATCAGTGAAATGACTTGTAAAAAGGAATCATGTGACATGTGCATCATTTTCGTGGTTGGTTCTGTGCTCAAGGTACTGCCTTGCTTCACAGTGGTCTTAAAATCTCGATACTGGGGAGGCGGGAAGAGTTCAGCAGGTTGAGCCCGAGGTCTGGGGTTCAATTCTCAGTCCCGGCCCCTGCAAACCCACATGCTGAACTGCAGTGCAACTGGGATGCACCAGACAGCGGCGAAGGTTCTCGCCTCCCACGCGGGAGGCCCCTGGTTCAGTTCCCGCCCCGTGTGACCCCACATCCACCTGTGTGGAATTGAACTACCATATTTTCCGGCGTATAAGACGACCGGGCGTATAAGACGGCCCCCTAATTTTACAGTTAAAACATAGGTTTAGGCCTATATTCGCTGTATAAGACTACCCCCCACTTCTGAGGCTGTAGTCTTATACAGCGAATATAGGCCTAAACCTATGTTTTAACTGTAAAATTAGGGGGCCGTCTTATACGCCCGGTCGTCTTATACGCCGGAAAATACGGTATGTCACAAGTAATGATGTACAACTGTGGAGACTGCTCTGGGCCCTCCCCCTTTCTTTCAAAACAATAAATCTTAAAAAACAAAACTCAATATGAACCCAATCCAGGGACAGACACTGGCCCTGGTGACAGCGGGAAGGGGAGACAGGTAGAGAGACAGCCAGCAAATGCACCTGTGTTAGAAATGGTCATGCGTTCACTATTAATCCTTTTCTTCTTCCTGGACCTGAAGTTCGACTCCTGCTAAGCCCCACCTGTCAGTGTACAGGGCTGGGGGACTCAGCTCTGGTTTGCAGAAGGTGGGCAAAGTGAGGCGTGCCCTTACCAACGTGGCCCACAACCACCAGCACTCGCCGTGCCCTGTGCCTTCTTTCCGGTCCTGGGGAGCCCTGACCTGAAGACGGATGGACCCCAGGATGGAAGGAGCCACACCTCCCAGTCAACATTGGGGAGCCAAGGATTTGGAGACACGTCCTCTCCAAAATCCACGCTGAAGTCCCAATTACAATCTGGTACTCGGAGGTTTAGGAGACATTCTACGTTCTCATAAAATGTTGGTCACAGGTAAGAAAAGGGTCTTGGCATATAGGTAGGGTGACCAGACGTCCCGCTTTGGGCGGGACAGTCCCGATTTTTAACAATTTGTCCCGCGTCCTGCGGCGTTTTAAAAAAGTCCTGATGTTTGGAAAGAATGCACGACAAGCTAGGGAACGGCGGGAGATAGACCCGATTTTTAATCAAGAACCCCCTCCCCCCGGTCAGTGGTGTCCCGCTTCACCCATGTTAACATCTGGTCACCTTACATATAGGCGAGGCAAAGCCGACTGGGACCAGCAGATGGTGCCGAGAGCAGTGAGCACCATCTAGTCCCTTCCGTGGGGTAAGAAGGGCCCGTGGAAGGGCAGAACCATGGTGCAGAGCGGGCCACACAGGGCGGTGGGCAATCACAAAGGATCCCGGACATACCGCACCCAGCGACCACCGGAGACCCGCAGAGCTATTCGGAGAAACTGATAAAAAGCTCTCCCTGCAAGGATCAGCCTCAGAATGATGTGTCGTGTTCAACGTCTCCATTTCATTGACAAATTAAGTTCTATAGCGATGAAAACGTTTGTCTTTATGCTGTCAACAAAGTTCTGCCGCCATTAACCCTATGCCAACAGGAGTCCCCAGCCTGGGGTGCTGTAAAAGGTGAAATTTTATTCAGGTTAACTGTTGGCTCCCCACTTATATACAGCACCAACTCCGTCTCTGATAGAGCCATTCTATGCAAATGAAGAATCGAAATTTGCACAGTTTGATTGGTTCAAACGGCACTAACCTGATTGGTTGAAATTACGCACCCTGATTGGTCAATGTGGAGCTACTGATTGGGTGGTAACCATGCAAATGAGGCTATTGCTGTACAGCTTCCATTGGCTGGGGCAGGTCTCAGGCTGTGATTGGTTGAATAGCAGGTGGTCTCAGCCGGCAGGAACAGGCACGGGAAGCTGACTGCTCAGTGTCTTTCTCATAAGATGCTGTGTAGGAAAGGCCTCTGGCAACAATGGCCGTTAGACCCTGGTTATGAATTGGAGCCCAATGAGGAAAGCTTCTTGGGTGACACAGTCCCTCTCGTTTCACAATACTTAGTACACTGCTTAGTTCTGTGAACCCCAAGAATGAATGCCTGTTAAGAAGGCCTTTTGGGGAGAAGCTGGGACGGCTCAGTGGGTTAAGCACTCCCTTTGCAGCCCCTGGGACCGAGGATCGAATCCTGGCCCCGGCCCGTGCGGAACCACGTGCTGAAATGGGGAGTGCCCCAGTTCAGTTCGCTCTCTGTCTCTGTCTCTCTGTCTCTCTCTGTCAAAAAATTAAATAAAAACTTAAAAAAAAAATTAACTTCAAAATTCTGTTTATTCAATCTTAAATGACAGTGCTGTATTCCTTCACAATACTTAGTACACTGCTTAGTTCTGTGAACCCCAAGAACTAATGCCTGTTAAGGCCTTTTGGGGAGAAGCTGGATGGCTCAGTGGGTTAAGCACTCACTTTGCAGCCCCAGGGACCAGGGATCGAACCCCGGCCCTGGCCCGTGTGGACCCATGTGCTGAACTGGGGAGTTCCCCCAGCTCAGTTCTCTCTCTGTCAAAAAAGAAAAAGAAGGGCTTTTGGTGGCTTATTGGGCTCACTTGTGTAAACAGTAGAGGAGAAATTACTGACAAGGGGCCTCGCACACCCCATGCGCCTCAGAGAGAAAGTGCACTGGCAGAGATACCCCCTGCCCTGTGCTCCTGCCTCTGAACTGGCCCTTTTAAATGATCTCTGAGACTTGTACATCAACCAATGGGCTCAAGACCTGCCCTGGCCAAGCCTTCCTCATGTCTTTACTGACCAACCAGAGCAGCTCCTTTCTGACCAATCAGGATGGTGCTATTTAGACCAATCAAACTGTGAGGATTTGGAGTCCTCCTTTGCATAGAAATGGACCAATCAGGGCTGGGGTGGGCACACTTCCTCATTCCTTTCCTGAAAGGAATGTGCTTTCCTTTAATTTGAAGGTTACTTTTTCCTGGTTGTACCTGTTTTTATCTTAAGATTTGTAACACGTGGGCTTCTGCTACCTGTGTCTCACAGCTGTGCTGTTTCACAATCCTGTCTCACAAGTGAGTTGTTTTCACTGAATAGTCTTCCCCTTCATTGTGCCCCAAACTGGGGAGTCCTGTCGGTATGAAATTAGTGCTGATAACCTTGGTTTGATAGTTCAGAGTAGATGCAAAGCAACTGTTTGTTGAGTGAATAAATGATCTCCTAGTCTAACACCTGTAGTGTTTAAGCCTTCCCCCAGGGATTGGGAATTGGCCTATTTGGTGGCAGGGACAGGGGTATAATACTGGTTCCCAGAACAGACACATGATGGGGTACAGTGCTTTTAAGCTTGAATGTGAGTGTCCTGTCCGGGGCGCCCTATGCCTTACAACTCACCCAATTGACATGTTCGTCATCTGTCTGTCTCCTGTGGGCTTTTGTGGTGTGGATCCCTTTTTATACTTTCCTGCTCCTAAGTCACCTTTAAGTTTATTCCTAAAGCTGTTGTTTTGCTCTCTCCTATCCTTGCCTTCCTCTCATTATCCATCCACACAGGTCCTGCATTCCTCATTCTTTAATACTGTGAGCATAAATCCTTAGGCAGCTGTGCCTAACATGACGAACTAAGAAACCCAAGCAAAGCAGAGTTGTACGAGATAGACATATCCTTTCTAGTTTGTGTAATAATACCTTCTTAATACCACCCACACACCAATGACTTTCAGTGATAGCTTCACATCAATTCAACACTTCCCTCTCCAAAACTACTCTTGCCAAACAGAACACAGAAACACCATATAAATGTCAATGCATGAAGAAAATCTAGCAGCCATTCAAATTAAAAAAAAAAAAAAAGTCAAATAGGGTGCTCTCTCTCTCTCTGTCTTGTGCACACACCAAGGAAAGTCCATATGAGGACACTCCCAACGGTACGGACACCCTGATTTCAGACTACTGGCCTCCAGAATTATGAGAAATACGTGTTTGTGGTTTAAGCCGCCCCCTCCCCCCAATAAGTAAAATAGAAACTGAAGGAAACATTTTAAATATGATGGAGATGCTACATATTACTAGCAAATATCCACAAGGCAAACACTGAATCCTACATTAATAATGGAAACCAAGAACTACAGAGGGGTGCCCGCTAAATATTGTTCAACTTTACATGGGAAATTCTTAGCAAATGCAGCACAGAAAGAAGATGGAATGCTTGGTATTCACATTAAGGAAAACAACTAAAAAATGAAATATATTTGCTGCTGAACTATTAGGAAAACTCAAGGGACTCTAAAGAGTAAAGCAAGTAGAATTAATGATGGAAATTGGTAAGTTCACTTACCAATCGATACAATAGATTGATACATTTCTTCCTTCTGAGGAGTGAGACCTGAAAAAAGTAAATGAGAAATGTGTTCCATTCGCAATAGAAACGACCCATATAAATTCATAAGGAATAGAATGAAAAAAGTTGTATGAGTCACATAGACAGATCAGTAGAAAAGAGTATAGAAACAGTTCCCGCTGTATAAGAATTCAGTAAAGTAACAAAGATAGAATATTTCAGTATCGTGAGAAAAAGGGATGGATCATCTAAGACCCGGTGTTAGAACAACTGGCTGTCCATCTGGGAAAACGGAAACTTGGATTCTCTCTTAGGGAGCGCTCTTTTCAGGATATGTCAGCAGCCACTGAAATGTAAAATATAACCTAGCAGTTTCAGCATTGGAACTGTATTGTCGACTGCACCACAGTCAGCACGGATAAATGAAAACAACATCAGTGCTCACCAGTAAGAAACCGATGAATGCATCACGCTACTGCACGTGAAGGACGTTCTTACAAGACGGTTTTGTCCCCAGAGAAGGGGCCGTGCTGCTGCGTGTTCAGGTCCTTGGCGTCCTGAACAAAGAATGGAGCGAAACACCGAAGCACAGAGATGAAAGAATAGTTTATGGAAAGTAGTTCTAGTAGAAGTTCGCTCCCAAGAAGTGAGAATGGGCCCGAAGGAGAAAGTAATTCAAGAGCCCCGACAGTACGACTTGGGTGGCTTTATCCCTTTTCTTGGAAGGGGCCACACGCTTTTTGGGGCATGTGCTCATTGATTGGCATTTGTTGATTGACAGGGGGGCTATTAACCTAATCTCTTTCAACTGCAAATATCCCTTCCCAGAAGCCAGTTGGCTGTGATATTAATGAATCTCCAGGCATATGTGTGATATTAGAATGATGGTAGAAGGAGGCTTGGGTCAAGTAAAGGTCACTATAACTTATTGTGCAGGTATCGGCCACTTGTTTAAATTGGTGGGCTCTTTGTGTCTTGTAACTTCCTCGTGTTAATTAACGTTCCCTGGAATTTTTCTTATGGTGAACTATCTTGGGGTGGAAATTCCTGGAAAAAGGGTGGTGAGTAGTCCAGCAAGGTGGGTCCCACGGAAGGGGTCCCGAGACGCCCCGTCTTCTATCTGCCCACCTCACTTTCCTCTTCAGAGGCGTGGTCCTCCTAAATCTCTACAGGAAGCGGAGGGGCCCGAGGTCTCTTCTGTATCTGCTTCCTGCTGAGTGTGGCCTTGTCCCTGCCTATTGGGGACTCACAGAGTTCTCCCTCTGTCCCGACTAAGGGGACTTGAGATCCAACCACGGCAACGTTTTCAGTCGGGATGGGCCGGTGGCCACGCTGAGGTCTCATTTGTATCCCAACGCCCCCCAGATGAGCAGACAGATTTAGTTAATAGATTTAAAAGCGTTGGTTTAAGAAACAAGCCTCTAAGTCACCACCACAAGGTTGCTATGGGATGAAGGGGCCGTTCAGCCCCATTGGGCCTGAACAGTCTGGGCGGGGTTCTCAGCCACCATGGTCACAATAACCATAAGCGACACGTTTCAGAGTGATCGCTCACCAATCTCAGGGTGCTTGTCTAAAGCAGGAGGCCGTGGACTGGAAAACTGGTTAAGAGGAATGACCGAGACCAGGGACTAAGAGAACGTTAAAACCGGGGTTTGTGGGGGTCTTCTGTTTGGCCCCTATCAGCCCGGTTCCCGACCTGAGCGGCCCCCACCCGTGTGGAAAGAAACCATGTGGAAAACTGGTGACGTACAATTACGGAGACGGCTCTGGGCCCTCCCTATTCTGTCAAAAACAAATCTTAAAAGAAAAACCTGGGGAAGCCGGGATGGCTCAGTGGGTTAAGCGCTCGCTTTGCAGCCCCGGGGACTGAGGATCTAATCCCGGCCCCGGCCTGTGTGGACCCACATGCTGAACTGGGAGCTCCCCCAGTTCAGTTCTCTCTCTGTCTCTGTATCTCTCTCTCTCTCTCTCAAAAGTAAAAATATATTAAAAAAAAGAAAGAAAAACCTGGGCAAGATGACGTAGGTGTGCAAGGCTGGCCTGGGCAGTGCTCCATCCGCACCTGAGCCGTTGCCCCTCCTGACACCCAGCCCCCTACAACTGTGCGGGAAGGGCTTTTGAACCATTTTAGATTCCCCAGAGGCATTTCGCAGGGACACTCAGTTTGGGGAAAGCTTTGGTCTGAGACCCCCTAAGGGAATCATGGGGGCTGGGCGTGGGGCTTACAGGTGTAAACTCCCCAGATTTAGTAAACCTCAGGCTGAAGCACTAGGAAGTGGCTGCCACCTGAAATGACTGGGAGACCCTGATGCCATCTATGCTCAGTAGGAAGAGATTAACAGCAGCCCAGAGAAGCCACTTGTAAAATGACCAGACGGCCTGCAGAGCAGGCTGGTGTGACCACACTGCATGGTGCCCCCAAATTTATGTGCCTGCTTGTGAGGAGTGCCCACTTAAGCTGCGTGCCGCCGCCCTGTATGAGCCACGGCCTGATGAAGCACAGTGGTGCACACCAAGCTCTTTTTGGGGAAAATGTAGGTGGCTCTTAAAAGAGCCGTTGGGGCTTCTAAATGAGGTTCCCACCTAAGCCTCACTTCTTCTTGGGCGCCGCCTTCTTGGGCTTCGCGGCCGCCTTCGGCTTCGCCACCTTGGCCTTGGCCGCTTTGGGCTTCACGGCCTTGGCTTTGGCCGGGCTCTTGGCGACCTTCTTGGGCTTCACAGCCCTGGGCTTCTTGGGGCTCTTGGCAGCCTTCTTGGCCACCGCAGCCTTCCTGACCTTCGGGCTCTTGGCGGCTTTCCGAGCGGGAGTCCCCGCCGCCTTCTTGGGCTTCTTGGCGCCCGCGGCCTTGGGCTTCGCCGCCAGCTTCGCGGCGCTGGGCTTGGCCTCCCCGGAGGCCGCCTTCTTGTTGAGCTTGAAGGAGCCCGAGGCGCCGGTGCCCCGCGTCTGCACCAGGGTGCCCTTGCTCACCAGGGCCTTGAGCCCCAGCTTGATGCGGCTGTTGTTCTTCTCCACGTCGTAGCCGGCGGCCGCCAGCGCCTTCTTGAGCGCGGCCAGCGACACGCCGCTGCGCTCCTTGGAGGCGGCCACGGCCTTGGTGATGAGCTCGGACACCGAGGGGCCCGCGGGCTTCTTCCTGGCGGCCGCCGCCGCCTTCGCCGGCTTCCTCGGCTTCTTCGCGGCGGACGGCTTCTCGGGAGCAGCGGAGGCAGCTGGAGCCGGAGGCGCCGTCTCGGACATGGTGACGAGGAGCGAGTCAGGCAACTGCAGCAGCCGGGCGGGGAGGATGACGGCGCAGGCCGGGCGCCCCGTATTTATAAGGCGGGGACGTGCGCTGATTGGTGCGCGCCCGCTCCGGCGCCCCCTGCCGTCGGGGCGCGCCACGCTCCCCGCGGTGCCCGGACCTGTGTCTCCGTGGCTGCAGCGCGCGTGCGCCCAGGGGCCGCGTCTCCGAGCAGCGCGCGCGCCCAGGGGCCGCGTCTCATTGGCTGCAGCGCGCGCGCCCAGGGGCCGCGTCTCCGAGCAGCGCGCGCGCCCAGGGGCCGCGTCTCATTGGCTGCAGCGCGCGCCCAGGGGCCGCGTCTCATTGGCTGCAGCGCGCGCCCAGGGGCCGCGTCTCCGAGCAGCGCGCGCGCCCAGGGGCCGCGTCTCATTGGCTGCAGCGCGCGCGCCCAGGGGCCGCGTCTCCGAGCAGCGCGCGCGCCCTGGGACCGCGTCTCCGAGCAGCGCGCGCCCAGGGGCCGCAACCCCCGTGGCTTCGTGGGGACGGAAATACTAGGCAGGAAAGGGCCCCCCATTATTGCCAGAGGATAGTGCTTCCTTTTGAAGCAGGCCTCTTTTCTTAAGGACTTGGGGGTGTGTGTTTGTGGGGGGTCCTGTTTGAAAGAGGCAGCCACAGCATCCAAGGCGTTTCAGCCCGAGGGGAAGGGCTGTTGGGGCATTCCCAGCGTGCACTGCATGGAACAGGCCGTCGGCGGGGCGCAGGCCTGGCCCGAGGTTTGGGACCCGTTCCCAGCAGCGCCCTCGCCCTTCCCCGCAGCGCTGCACAGCGACGCCACCTGTGCCTTTAGGTCCAAGGACAACCGCAGAAACCACGGGGACGCGCGGACACGGCGACGGGCATCCACGCTGCACGGGTGGGAAGCTCAGAGTGCGAGTTCTGCCGCCCGGCGCCCCGTCATCTGCACAAAGATCCACCAAACAGGCGATGACAACGGGGGGCCCCTGTCCGCACAGCGAATGCAACAGGTTCGGGGAGCTCAAGGCCCCCGCGGGGCCAGGAGCAGGTGGCCTCAGGCATGAAAGCCAGAGGCGGACGCTTAGGACAATCCTTATCTTGATTGTGGTTGTAAAGCCTTTAACGGTGCAAATGGGGGGGGAGGCAGGTCTCAAGGCGGCTCTCTCCCCGCCCCCCACCCCTGCGGGAAAACCGGCTGCGATTTTCCCGCGCGCGGGGCTGCGGTTCCCAAACAAGTCCGCGCGGGCCTGCTACGTGGCGTGTCCTCGGGTTTCCCAGCAGTGTAGGAGCCCGTTACCAAGTGGAGCACAGTGATCTCGTGGTCCTAGACACATTTCATCCTTATGTTCTACTTTCTCCTGACTCCCATTTTCTCGACAGTCTATGTTTTCAAAGTGCATGACGTAATTTCTCAGAAATTGGAATTTAGGCGTTTTAGTTGAAGGCTCGCCAACTACAAGTGTACGGTCCTCCCAAGACTGCAAAGCTTCCTACATAAGTATATTTTGAACGATGCAGACAGCTTTAGAGTAGTAAAGACGGCAGCTAAACAAGCAGTTCTTAAAACAAATACTGCATTTAAGAATTTCTTATATTTCTGCCACCTGTATGTCCTTTGGGTTTAAGCAGCCTTCACATATGTAAGTGAAGCATTCTAGAAGTTTCTTAATGGCTGCTGGGTGCAATGGAGCAAAAGGTAGAGTCGGGTTTACCTCAGTATAGAAGAACCATTTTGGAAGAGTTCGGGTTTCAAGAAAAGTTTAATAAGTATAAGATGAAGCCCCGTTGATGCTCAGCTACCCTCCTTTGAGTCCAGAATCCAGTTATTGGACCAGCTTGCTGTGTACCTGGCTGCGGAGTGGGAAAACTTCACAATCACAGCCTTTTTACGCCCGAGGAAATGTAGCCTAGTGTTTAGGAAATATAAAACCCACAAACCTCCAAGTGTACAACTGAACATAAAATTTTAACAGAAAGAGCCTGATTACAGGAAATATTTCCATAAATGCTACTGTGGTTTCACTCTGCTTGAAAATGTCTTGTAGCTTTCAAAGAAATTCCTCAGTCAATGTCAGCAATACAAATGGATTTCCTTATAAAAAGGAAAATAATGGAACAGGTAGTATATGTTGGGTGGCATATTCAATCGTTCTAAGAACTAAGGAAATACACAGGCTTGGAGAGCTTTAGTATCAATGAACCTAATGACTTTATGAAAATAACGCTCAAAGTATTGCATTCAGTTTAGGAAAATAGGTTGGGGTAAGAAGGAAGGAAAAGTGAAACGTGAAGAGGCCTGGATAGAACGTAGAAGTCAATAGAACGGCCGCTGTGGAAGGCTTAGAAATTCACCAATCAGAACCCGGAGTGTAATAGCTGCGTTTGTTCCCACCAATCACAGCAGGGCGCGTCCTATAAATACTGGACGTGCCGCTGGGCTGTGCAGGTGCCTCAGTTCCTAAGCGCTTGAGGTTGTTGCCATGGCTCGTACGAAGCAGACGGCGCGCAAGTCCACGGGCGGCAAGGCCCCGCGCAAGCAGCTGGCCACCAAGGCGGCCCGCAAGAGCGCGCCGGCCACGGGCGGCGTGAAGAAGCCGCACCGCTACCGGCCGGGCACCGTGGCGCTGCGCGAGATCCGGCGCTACCAGAAGTCCACGGAGCTGCTGATCCGCAAGCTGC
>PVKE010023647.1:8055-24567 GCA_004027555.1 Craseonycteris thonglongyai | reverse complement strand
ATATCGAGCCAATTGTCTCCTTCTGTATCAATCCTTTTACTTGCCAAATAAATGTAATAGAACTAGCCACATGTATTGCAGACCTTGTTCAGGGGAAAGCAGAAGAACTAGAGTTAGAAATTTTGAACCTTAAGAACGATATTTTGCTAAAATCCTTAATATCAGAGGACTTATGGAACATAGTCAACAAAGAAAGGTTTCCATTTTTAAGAAAAGCGGCATATAAAATCAAATTGTTTTTTGGGTCAGCATATTTATGCGAATCTTTGTTTTCAAACATGAATTTAATAAAATCACGATATAGATCTCGACTTACCGATGAGCATCTTAATAATTGTTTGCTAACAGGGTTGTCGTCATACTCTCCTAATTACGAGGCACTGGCCAATGAAATGCATTGCCAGAGATCACACTGACAGATTGGTTTTTTTTTATGTTTTCTTTTATGTTTTTTTAAATGATTTTATTCTACGTGTGTTTTTTATTTACTTTGTATTACGTTTTGTATATATGTTTCTTTGTGTTTATATAATTTGTACAATAAATTTATTATTTTAAAATTATTTTTGTTTATTATTTTTTATTCTTTTTCAGTAATAAATATCCTTAGAAATAGCTGGTGCCCGCCGCCCTACCAATATTTTAGAATGCGCCCTAGGGTATAAAAAGGTTGGGAACCCCTGCCCTAGACACATATCCTTCTTAGCTAAGCCATTCATTCATCCAGGAGAAAAAAAAAATAAATTCTTTCAAGCCACAATTTATGAGGACAGTTCTTTCTGAGGATTAAAATGGAAATGAATATGTAAAATGTTTCTATTTTCTTAGTGGATACCATATTTTAAAATATATTTAATATAATGCTCTGATTTAAAGAAAAATACTATCATTATAGATGTAAGATAGTAGTGTTTTAATCTTAACTACTTACTAATCTCAAAGAAGATAAAACAAAGTGTTTTCACCTACTAAAACTTAATATTACTATCTTTTTTTATTAAGCTTTCTTTGCTCTCCTTTGACTTTCTAGCACACTATAAAGATCCCCTGAGGAGTTGTGAATCCTTTAGGATTATAACATGCCACTAGAAACAGTATCAATACATATACTTTAGTAAATATGTAGAATCACAAAATGAAACTGTCAAATTTAGCTAAAATCTATAAATACATTATTATTATTATTTTTATTACAACCAACAGTAAAAAAGAAGGAAAAGTTTAGTTTCTCCATAAACTTTTCTTTTTCATTACAAGGTCTACAGATGTGGGTGAGGAGCTATATTGGCTTTTCAGTTTCTTGATTGTTCTAGATATATCCACTATTCACCTTCGTGTTAGTGCCTTCATTAAATTCTAATTTAAAAACTAATTTGAAAGAAGCCTGACCTTTGAAATACAACAGGTGACAAGAGGGCAAAGGAAAGAGGTGGAGAAGATACTGCTGAGCAGATCTCAGATCACATTTATGTTCTAAAAGCTACATTATGAGCCATTCACTACTCACAATTTAGCTTTTTAATTCAAATATTAACTTGAAAATAGCCCCCGCTGATTCAAAAGTGTTATAGCATGCAGTACCAGGTAGGGGAGAAGTACAGCTTTACCCTGTGGAAGTTTGGCTGCCCAGAATCAATGGGAGCTTCCAGGTGGCCACATTACAAAGAGAAGGCTCTGGGTCTCTGTTTTGGCCCAGCCCCTGTAATGGTTATTTCCCCCCAGCCCAGTGGCTTTTATCTTATACTTAAGAAATTAAATGAAAAGAATTAGAGCCAGATTGAAATTAAAATATTTTTTTTAAATGCTAACATCTTGGTAGGACTAGAGCTATCCTTTAAAAGCACCTAGTAATGCCATTGCTGGGTCAAAGAAAAGGTAAGCTGACAGGGGAGAATTTTAAAAGTATCCCACTTACAGGGTTGCATCTGGCATTTTATCAATGAAGCTACATCCCTTCATCGAGGTACAATGGTAGTAAGTAAATCGTTATTCAGCTTTTTGTAGCACGGTGTCTGTTCCACGGCAAAGTTATAGTGAAAAATGCCCACAGCTTCCAAGTCCAAGTGGAAAGAACTCAGTGAGGTTAGTTGAAAAATAGTGATAACTAACTTTTAGCTAATTAAGCATATTCCTGTGTAACTAACACACAAGAATGTAGTTCTTAAAAATATTGATATGTGACATTTGCTGAAACATCTATTTCCTATTAATTTTTATTTTTATATACCTGCATATAATAAATTTAAGTAGATCTTTATACTTCATTTTATATAAACAAGAATCTGTGATATAACAAACAGTGTTTTTCTTGTCATAGATACATAAATCATGTGAATTACAGTAATTTTTATAAATAATATAAAAACTAGAGACACGCCTTGTCATCCAGAAAAATGGTTCAGCAGCTCAGCCATGTATTGAAATCATCTGGCACGTGTTAAGCAAAAAGAAAGAGAGAGCGAGAGCTGCCTGGACACCACTTGTAGGTTTTAATTTAATCCAACTAGAGTAGGCCTGGGCATAGGAATTTAAAAAGCTCCCTAGGTGATTATAATGTGAACTAAGAGTAAAACATGCCAAACTAGAACAGAGAGTCTTAAACTCTGGTGGGTATACAACCATCAGGGGATCTTGTTAAACTGAATAATACGCTGATTCAGTAGGTCCAGGGTGGAGTCTGAGATTGTGCATTTGTAACTAGCTCCCAGGTGATGCCAAGCTCTGGTCCCTACACCACCCATAATGGAACAATAATTTACTGTTTCTCAGCTCAGGAAGAGGGCATAGCTTGGAATCACTAAGGTATTTGGGCTGAAACTACCTGTATTCTCATACCCTTCAATATAACTAGATACCTACTATCTCACCTGCCCTCAATCACCCCAACTTTATCCACCACTATTTATCACCTTTCCACTTAGACTTGTTGCTAAAGGTCATTAAATCTGGTTTCTGGAATAATCTCTAGAAGACTGTGTTGGGGCTTTAACACTGCAACCACTAACAGCAATTTCATACTGGGATATTTTAAACGAAGGAACTGCTACCAAGTAAGCCATTCCCTACTGGAAAAGCTGTCCTGTATTGTTAAATGTCTCTTGTCAGTATGGGGAGCTTGATGGCAGCAAGCACGCTCAGTGGGGCTCTGACTTTGATAATACCATAGTCATGATATTTATTCAAGGACAAGATAAGCTGAGCGAAAGCACTGTGAACCTAAGAAGAACCCGTTGTCCCTACATGAGGTCAGGCAGTTCTGTGCGCACTGCAGATACTTCTCTATGACGTGCAGAATGTACCTCTTGAGTGGTGTGTGTGGGTCCCAGGCTGCTGACCGTGCAGGGCACTCTAGCCCTGCTATGAAAGCTTCAAGTTCTTGACACAAGGCACCATACCCACCTTTGAACGTACCTCCCCTTAGCCACAGATCTTTTAAATAAACCACAGTATTTTAAAAGTATAAGCCAAAATTCTATATGCTATCCCTCAAAACTTCTTATAATCTATGACAGTGTGATGTTTCAGGAAGGTCATGGGCTTTTGAATATGAAAATCTTGAGTTTCAGAAGGGCTAGATCTTCCACTTTTGAATGTGATATATGAGTTGAGGCATGAAGAATGAGAAGGAGACAGCAAAAGAGCCAAGGGAAGGGCTTCACAAGCAAAGACTGTAAGAGCAAATGGCCTTCGCTGACACAGGGCAGCATCTGAACACCAGAACTCAGGCCCATAAAAGAAAAGCAGTACAGACAGAATGGAGTTGGGGTGAGGAGCATGGGCCAGATAACACAGCCTCCAAGGACGTGGTAAAAAGGTTCGATTCATTTGCAAGATTGTGAGAAGCTACTTGAATGGGTTTTAAGAAGTAGCATGATCTAACTGTTACCTTTAAAAAGATTGTGTTTGTGGCTGCAGTGTGGAGAATAGGCAAGTTTAGAAACTAGCCAGCCAGTCAGCAGACTATTGGAAGAGTCTTGATTAAAAAAATGGTAGAGGGGAAGCCGGGATGGCTCAGTGGGTTAGGCGCTCACTTTGCAGCGCCGGGGACCAGGGATCGAGTCCTGGCCCCGGCCCGTGCGGAACCATGTGCTGAGCTGGGAGCTCCCCCAGTTCAGTTCTCTTTCTGTCTTTGTCTCTGTATCTATCTCTCTCTGTCAAAAAACAATAAAAATAAATAAATATTAAAAAAAAAAATGGTAGAGCTTGGATACTATGTCAGAGACATCATAGAACACCTGGCACAAAGTAAGTGCTTAATAAATGAAAACAATTATTATTTAAAAATTTATTTTTATTCTTTTTTGACAGAGACAGAGAGAGATAGAGAGAAGGGGGACGGCCCAGAGCAGTCTCCATAGTTGACAGCTTTCGTTTTCCATATAGTTTCACTCCACAGATGGGCATGGGGCTGCACAGGGCAGGAACTGGTCCGAGAGCCTCCCGCATAGGCCCAGGCAAGAACTGAACTGGGGGCACACCCCAGCTCAGCATGTGGGTCCGCCTCGGTCAGGACCAGGATTCGATCCTCCAGCTCCGGAGCTGCAAAGCAAGCGTTAAACCCGCTGAGCCATCCCAGCTCCTCCAACAATTATTATAATTAGTCTGAGGAAGATTGCTATGGCCCCTCTGTTATGTTCTTGTCAGGCCATTTTTAGGGAACACAATCACCATCGCTCCCTTACCTAATCAAGTGTTGTGGTCCTTACTTGCCCAAACAGCAGGAGGCATTTCTCCAGCTAAGACTAGATTGCCCAGAATTATAATAATTATTCTGAAAAAGAATTTTAGACAGTGCATTGCTGAATCTCATTATTTGATACTAACCATAACATTGAAAATATTCTGATATTAGCAGCAGTCAAAAAAAGTGTTTGGATTTGGGAACCCTTTCATAATTAATGTGCATAATGAAGAGGATAATGTCTTTTTTTCTGAAAAAAAAATTGTTATTAAATAGGCAGCATATCTTTCAATTAATATAATACATCCTTGAAATTGTGAAACAAGTGTTTTAAAGTAATAAATACATAAATAAGATAAAACAAAATAAAAACCCTCATAATTCCCAAACATGACTTGCTTGTAAATGAGAGAGCTTTCTCAATAACAGTAAGGCAACATTGAACATGACTAATCACTTTGCAACATACAATAACTATAACAGATAAAAGTTATATATTTTATAAATTCACAATATTGACATATAACTATAATGAAAGTACCCTTAGTACTATGAAAATTTACTCCTCATATAATTTAGGACAAGATTTTCAGGTTTTTAATTTAAATTATGGTCTCAATCAAGACTTAATAGAGAGAGAATGTTGTACAAATTCTGTAAGAGAATAAAGAAGAGACTGAGTATAACAGAAAGTTGGAATAGTGCGATTAACCTCTAGCTTAGAAACAGACTCTCAGAAGAACCATACCATTTCCTAGATTTCTTTTAGTGTAAGGCTAATGAACATGTGCTTTGTCTATCCTGTTATCTTTTACAGATTAAGTGCCAAAAGGCTGGAGCAAATTCAATAGTACATTTTATTCCATACGATAGTAGAAAAACTATAGTATACTATAATAAAATTATAGAAAACAGCATAGGTAAACTAAGGTCCTGTTTTTAAATAAAATGTAAATGGAAGAACACTACCAACACATAGTGGTTATTATAACAATATGAAACAATTTTCATAAAGAAACAAGTGTATCATGTATTTTCCTATTAAATATTTCTAAAAAATTGACCTGTGAAAGTCTTTGGAAAAGGTAGAAATTTTAACACTGATTTCCATTATATCAGACATATAGCTTTTTCCCCCATTAATTTAGTTATCTTATGTCACTTCAGCTTAGTTTCTTTGATGTCTAGTCTCTTTTCAACAATTAAGTACATAAAAAATTTATGTGGGATACTTATCACAAATTCTTTTTAATACAAATAGGTACCACTAATTAAATTTCTTGAGTCACTTTTAATATACAAAGACACTCTTAAATGAGCTACCTAATATATGTGGTATCTGGAGGCAGAAAGCCTCCGTTAACAAATGATTTAAATTGTACGAGGCAAAAAAGAGAAGTTCTTGCTCCACATATTTAATGTTTTAACCATAAGCAGGAATCATAAAAATTACCCCATTAGTGTCAAAGGTTGAAAAATAATATTACCTCTCTATAGTTGTAGGAAGTGCTGAATGTTATTCAGAAATCTTATCTACCTATAAATTTACTCTTTACCTGGGAAATATTGCACACGATTGCTCTTTATTTCCCTTCCTAATTCTATAGTTTAATATAAATGATCAATTCATTTTATAGTCTGTTTCATAAAATAAATACAGCTTTTACATTTTCATTCATGTCCCATTATGTCCATAATGTGTTTTGTAATCCACGACAGAGAGCAAAAATGAATGACCTTTCCTGCTATTCTCTTTATTCCAAGTTTGTGTTTTTCCTTTTATTTTCCCTAGAGAAATTTAGGACCTATAAATTAGAATGCTGATTTCTAGGATAATGACCTTCCCGATTTAATTCAGTCAATATATCAGTGCTTTCCCTGCAAAACAGTGTTTCCTTAGAGAAAAAAAATGGGCTCATTCCCTATGCAGAACTAGGTAGGAACATGACAGAGAACCTTTTGACATGGTGTATATAGCTTGTATGGCTGCTGGTTGAAATGCCAACAGAAGCATTAAAGGGTTGAATACAGAAAAGAAAAGAGAATAAGTGAATAAATGCAGTGAGCAAAGTTATGAACTATAGCAGAAACTGAAAAACAAAAGTTGTTTACACATAGAATAGAAAACTACATAGTTCAAGTATCAACTTAGTTTTCTTTGGTTTCTCTTAACCTGACTCCACTCATCTCCAAATCATATCCCAAATCTCACTTTTCTTTTTATATCCTCTAAACCAGGGGTGTCAAACTGGCGGCCAGGGGGTGGGGGAGGGGGGAGTAATTTTTTATGGGCCACAATGCTCTGAAATAAAATGAAAATAGAAAAAATTGTTATGAAGAAAATAGCGCTTAGGGGAGATCGAGGCAATACAGTACACACAATTCCCCCGTTCACACTTTAACTACTGAAGACAAGTATATACATGGCCCAGTGCCTTTCCTGGGGGCCTGTGGGCTTGTATAAATGTGCTGACTCAGTTCCGGCGACGTTTGTAATTGTGATGTGGCCCACGTGAATCTTGCCTATTGCACCAAATGGCCCGTGTTTTAATTGAGTTTGACAACTCTGCTCTAAACTATCTAGTGTTGATCACCATCATCTTCTAGTTGGTTGTGTTTCTTCCACTTGACCCTGAAGTGGCCCAAGTCCAACACTATCCCCAAACTCATACATAGAGCCGTTTATCTTCACTTAGCTGAATCTTTTGAAGCCCCCAACATTAAATCATTTCGTAGCTAAGCATGTAATCGAAATTCATTACCAATGTTTTAATCCCAGTATAATCTGCGCCTGTGCTTCTCTGTTTTCATCTCATACCACACCCACTTCCCTTTTCTCCTAAATTCCAACCATGCCTGGTTTTTGTTCTAATAAAAAGTGTGTTTCTGCATTGTGTTTTTTTCACTGCCCATTTCTTCCCTCAGACACTCCTGAGTTTTCCATTCCTGAATGCGCTTCCATAAGCTTTTTCTTGTCTTTAGATCTCAGCTTGATCTTTGCCGTCTTATAAAGAACTTCCCTGACCCCATGATCTTAAATATTTGTCTTCCTTAATCCTCATCCTATTTTATTTCTCTGCATTACACTCATCAAAAATATATATATTTTTTTTTACTTCCTATTTTTTGTTGAATTATCACCTGCATCCCTTCTTAGTTAACTAGATTGTAAATTCCACAGAGTAAGATCCTTTCCTGTCATACACAGCTCTCCCTCCAGGCTTAGAATAGTGCCTAATTTACACAAAGTGCTCAGTGACTAGTTATTGAATAAATGAATAGTGCATTCCTACCTCTGTTCTTTACTCCATTAAGTTAGTGTTGTCTGCTATCTGCCAGAATTTTCCCTAGTGATTTCCTTTGGAATATTATTATTTCATCTTTTCTAGATAGGGATGCTCGAATTATACTCATAGAGTATAATTTCTAATTTGACCATTGTTATCTTATTAATTTACTGCAATTATAATTTACTAAATATAGAAATATTAAACACATAATATTAACAAAACACTTTGAACTCATATTTACTTTGAAAAACCCTAACCTTATTTTTGAGGATCATGCTGATGTTTACTAAGTATTTCTCTATTCTATTTGTTAATTTATCACTCTAGCTTGTCCTAGTTCTATACATCTCTTTATATTTTTTATCTGTTGCAGAAAACCTAAAACATTTTAGTTATATAGATACTTAGTGTTATGACTAAACATTTCCACCCAAAGAGTTTTGTTTTATTTAATTTTCTTGTGTAGATATTGTGGACAAATCCATTTTGGGTAAGAATACCTATTTGAAAAAATTTTAATTAAATACATTGGGGTAACATTGATCAGTAACACTACAGAAGTTGTTAGAATGGTTATTATCAATAAGATATAAAATAACAAGTGTTGGAGACAAATATGGAGAAAATGGAATTCTTCTGTTATGTTTTTAACACCTTACTTTGGAGGTCTACAAGCCACAATTTCATCTCTTATAGAGGATACAATTAGAAATAGACTGTCATGTAAATATTTAATGCCTTTTCAAATGCCCACAAAATATTTATGTACTACTGTCCACGATCTTAGCAAATATTGCTATTATCAAACTTTAAAAGGGAAATTATATATATTTTAGGCAAACTTGACATCTGAAAAACCCAAAACTATATAGAATATAAATAAGGACATAGCTATATAGCTAATAGTTCCTAACAGAATAGAACTTCAGAATTTTTACATGGAAAGTCCCCTTAGAAAACGTTTAAGGTAACATGAAGACATATAAACAGCCAACCAATATATGAAAAATGCTCGATATCACTAGCTATTATGGAAATGCAAATTAAAACCACAATGAGATACCATCTCACACCTATTAGAATGGCTATAATCAACAAGACAGGGATAACAAGTGCTGGAAAGGAGGTGGATAAAAGGGAACCCTCATACACTGCTGGTGGGAATGAAAATTGGTACAACCCCTGTGGAAGGCAGTATGGAGATTCCTCAAAAAATTAAGAATGGAATTACCATATGACCCAGCAATCCTTCTTCTGGGTACCCAGAAAACTTGAAAACCTTAGTCTGCAAAGATATATGTACCCCAATGTGCATTGCAGCACTGTTCGCAGTGGCCGAGTCATGGAAACAACCAAAGTGTCCTTTTACAGATGACTGGATAAAGAAGTTGTGGTACATTTACATAATGGAATATTACTCAGCAATAAGAAAAGACAAAATACAGCCATTTGTGACAACATGGGTAAACCTTAAAACCATTATATTAAGCAAGATAAGTCAGATTGAAAAAAATCAAGAACCATATGACTTCACTTATAGGTGCAATACGAAAATGAAAGTAACAAAGAAACAAAAACTCATGGACACAGTAAATAGTTCAGTGGTTAACTGAGGGTAGTAAGAGAGGAGGAAGGTGGGGGATATGGAGAGGATATCAAGTATAAGGTGATGGAAAGAGAACTGATGGTGGGTGGTGAACACACAACAACACATAGACAATGTACTGTAGATTGTATACTTGGAAGCTATGTAATTTTTACCAACCTATGTCACACCAATAGATGTAACAATTAACATAAATAAATAAATAAGTCAATAAATAGAAAACACTTAATGTAAGTATCTTATTGCATAAATTAAAAACCAGAAAACCAAAAAGAAAAAGTTAAAGTAGATTTGAAAAAAGTAATAAAGTAGTATCTAAAACCTAAGTTACTCAATATTCACTCCTCAAATCCAGGACTTATTTAATTGCCTGGCACATAATATATGCACCATAAATATTTGCTGAATTATTGTTAAAGATGTATGTTGTCTTTTTTTTATGTTAAAGAATTGCAAGTATGTATCAGATAAAGAAATCCAAGAGTTTATAGAATTGCATTAGAGCAATGATATGAATTAAAAAAAAAAATTTCTGAGTTAAGCATGCCCTAGTTCTAATCCTCATTGGGAAGTGTCACTCCTCAAACATACCAAGACTCTAATTCTAAGTGAAGTTCCCAAGACTAAGAGTTAATAATTCCCCTTTTGAAGGAATTGTTCATAGGTATGCTTGAGGCCTGACTGAATTGACCAATGGTCCATTCCATGTAGTACACAGGGACGTATTATCCTTGGGTTCAGAGCTATAGCTGCTTTCTATAGGACCTGGCACAGTTTGCATCTCTGCCTTTTTAAATCACAGTCAATGTCTTTGCTCAAAAAGAAGCACCCCCCCCCCCTTTTATCTGGCAGCTCAATGCCAGATTGTTCCTGCTGCTATTGTCTCTCAGTAGGTCAAAGCTATGTCACATCTTCTAACACAGAGGGTTTGTCGACGTTGTCAGTCCTCCATATTTATGAAGCATTGCATTCATGGGGATGAAACATAGCCAAATCGATGTCATTTCCAGCCTGCCTTTTCCAGAACTGTCACTTCTTTGGATTGAAGTGGGTAATGCTTCCTTTCCAGGGAGCATATTTAGTTCCTTTTAGAGTGGTGTCTGGAAGGGATTTACATTCTCACAATAAACAGACTTCTTATCCTGAGTATCAAAAAACAGCAGAATCACAAGAAAGAAGAAGAGGGGGGAAAGAATTCTAAAAAGTCCAGCAAAGTTTTTGAGTTTTTTTAAATACAGTGGGATTAAAAGCTTTTAGACATTAGCATATATATATGACATTTGCTAGATTTGAAATCAATTAAAAATAATACCTGCTTTAGTGTATAAAAATGTCACTAATTCAGCTGTGCAAATGTTCAGAAACATATATGGTTGTGCACACATGGAGTTTATGAACTATCTGCAATGTGAGAGAGGGCTTGCCCAAAATTATATGAAAAGATATAAATTCAGCAACCTAGAGTAGGAACATTGGAGGTCTTAAAACCCTCACACAGTATTAATTTCTGATGATAAATTAATTCTATGCAAGTAACTGTCACAGGGAAAATCTGTATCTTAATATAACATTCCAACAATGCTAAATCACAATAAACCCATGAACATCTGTAAGGACAAAACACACAGTGGATAGTTGTTTTTTGGGGGGTAGGGTAGGGTGGGGGGTCTGATCAGGAGTAAAAAGTTACAGAAAGTTTACAGCCATAGTTATATAAATCAAACTCTTTTTACCATTGCTTCAAAATAGTCCTTATTTGATTTTTAATAATTAAACTATTAAGAAGAAATAATTAGCTATTTATTAAGGATATGTATTATTAATAATTAACTATTTCATTGACTTCATATGAAAATAAAGTGTTGCAGGTTGTTTTTGAAGAAAGTCCAATTATTTAGTGAGAAAAAGTTGGGAGTGAATTTCTCTTATTCCAAAGAAAAAAAATTATACCAATTCAAACAATGCCTTTAAACCTAAATTAAGTTAGAAATATAACATTTTAGTAGTGATCGGCTTGCTATATAGGCAATACTCTGGTACTATTTTATTATTCTAGTGTAATTTTTCTTTGAGATGCTCTACTTTTCATTTTACAACATCAAGTTCTTTTTATTCAGAAGAAGCTAAAAACATACAGATGATGTAGGACCATAAGAATGCAAACACTATGAGAGCATTAATCATGTAAACAGTTCAGCAAATATCCATACCATTGCAGTCCATTTGTTTTTTGTTTTGCTTTATATCACTGTATTATGATAAACTATGGTTTCACATCATTCATCAGCAATTGCATTATAGCTGTATTGCAGTTTGCTTAATTGGTATCAAAGCAAAAATTATGCTGTACTGTACAGCTTGTTAACAGAATGTAACAAAAGGAGAAAAATGTCATCTCTAGCAAATCTGAACATCACAATATAATGCTATTCCTATCAAAGCAAGTGGATTGGTTTTAAATGTCATGATGAATAATTAGGAACTGTAAGCATGATCTCTGATTATTCAGAAAGTATTCTATTAAAACACTGTACACTTCTGGCTAGAAACATCAAATTTTTAAACCAGGTATTAAGAAAAAAATTACTAACAAAAAAAGATAATATTGTCCCATCAAAAGTAGGAAGTTAGTTTTCCTACCTTAGGAGCAAAAGTGTAATTATTTTACTGTTTTAACTGAAGCACTGAAAATGAATATACTTACTTCAGGATGAACAAGAGCTACATTTTTCACTAACATAATTCAAATTTATATCCACTCTAAAGTATAATTTAAAAAGCTAGTAGCTGATTTATACATGTTCATATATTAGTTGGAGTCTTGACCCCTTTATACATCAATTAATTGTGAAAAGAACTCTTAGAATTCATTAATTGTAAAGTCACAAACTTCCAAAGGTCTATTTTATTTATATACACACACACATCCCTATGCCTATGTCTTTTGATTCAGGTCCATATGAACATAGGTAGAGCCTAAAGCCAACTTTCTAAAATCTACTTGCAAACAAAATATCAGACTTGAAAATAAAATAACAGCTTTCTCATACATAAATATTTGTAATAAATTTAACCTACCTAGTTATATTTTAAAGCATATGCATTCCTGCATTATATATTCATAGCAGAGGAAGAAGATGTAGCAATTAATGTAGTGACAACCAAATGTCATTTTATATTTTAAAAATAGAAAAGGTAATTTATAAAATGATACTGATTATGTAAAATAAAATTCTGAGGTATATAGTATTTCTCATGATATGTGCTTTTACATACACATTCTGTTTTAGCATATATCTGTTACAAGTAGACAAGTATAAATATGTGAAGCAAGAGTAAACACCCCCTATTCCTTTAATAAGTAATAGTTGAATATTACTATCAGGTTCTATGCTTTTCTGTCTGACAAGTTCAAAAAGCACATCAGAAATTCATTGAACATTATGGCCAAAAGGGAATCTTGAGGGGTTTTTTTAGTACAATCTCATCATGCAGTTCAAAATGTCAATCAAAATATATTTAAATATATTACAGATGAATATTTTCATAAGCAGGTCTTGAGAAATGTATGTACACACTGAGACAGACATTAGTCCTTCTGAATCTTGACTGCATATTACAATTAGTTAAAAAATTTTTTTTTTTTTTAAATATTATACCTTGGCTTCCAGTCCCCAGTTTATTTAATCTGGCCATTAGTGCATTCTAAAACTCACCACCAGTGTATTTCTAAAGCACATACTACTGTGCAGTAAGGGTTAAAAACTGCTGACCCACATAAATCATACAAGTAGTCACTATTAGAAATAAATATCAAAATGCAAATGCAAAATGTCAGAAATAAGCACAGTCTATTTTCAAGTTAAAATGAATTGTTAATGTTGCAAACCAGATTCATACATGTAAATTTGTATAAACTGTTCTTTCCATGTTTATTAAATTAATCATTATGCGTACATATTTTTAAATTTTAAATTAAGGCTATTTTACATTTCTATGAAATTGAAGTTCTTAAAAAGCACTTTGCAAACATTAATTGTGCTTCCTAATATCCCTATAAGCTACACATTATTGTTTCTGTTTTACAAATGAGAAAACACAAGCACAAAGAGGCTAAACTAATTGCCCACAGTCGTGCAACTAATGAATGTTACAGCCAGGAAAGTAAGGGTGAATTCTAATTCTTTTTTTTTTTTTTTAAGATTTATTTTATGGTTTTTGACAGAGACAGACAGAGACAGAGAGAGATAGAGAAGGAGGAGGGCCCCAGAGCAGTCTCCTTAGTTGTATGTCATCAGTTTTTGACATGGTTTTGTTCTGCACAGGGTAGGAGCTTGCACTGGGGGCCTCCTGCATGGGAGGCATGCCCCTTGATCCAGGGGTTGAACCAGCAGGGGGCAAGAACCAAACTGGGGGGCCTCACACATGAGAAACACACCCCAGTTTAGTATATGGGTCCACACGGGCCAGGGCTGGGATTCGATCCTCGGTTCCCAGGGCTACAAAGTGAGCACTTAACCAGCTAAGCCATCCTAGCATCCCTAGGGGATTCTAATTCTTAATTTTCTTATGAATTTTTTCAGGGATGAAACATTTAAAAAGTGTTTTCAATTTATTGTATCATTATCTATAAACATTTATTATGTAGTTTCTATGGCTGGGATACCATGTCAGATATAGTGAACATGCAACAGTGCAAGACCAAATATCTCCATTTTGTGTACTGAGTCAAGAACCTTCATTTCAGATACATGACCAAGAAATTCCATGTGAGATGAGCATCTACAAAGTAAACAACCATTCAAATATTATATATGCTAAGAGCCAAATTTGTAAAGATGAAAGAACTCTGTAGTTGTAGAGAAAATTTTTGGAAGTTTTAATCAAACTGATGTAAAGCCATGAACACATTCAAGGCAGAAATATATACAAAATGTTTGGGGACAATTATTTCCTTCATTTCCTTTCATCTCAGTATTCATGGAGGAGCATACAGATGAGAAAGTGAAGAAATATACCGTAGTCATCGCCAAGGGTAAAAACACTGAGTAGCAGTCTAAGAAGTTTAGATATTACCCTACAGGCAATAGGAAACATCAATGACAAGTTTTTACTAGGGTGATGTCAAAGGCAAAATACTACATAGGAATATTACTCTACTCTAGCACATAATTTGTAAGAGACAAATGGGAGAAACTAAGGCAAGGAGAATAGTAAGGATATAAATGGTTGAATGAGGTAGAGCAAGGCCCGATCAATAAGCAGCAAATGTGGAAATAGACAAAATCACATGAATTAGCGAGATCTTTTGGGAAAAACAAAAACATTATAATACTTGGTAGACAGCTGACTATAAGAGAAATGGAGAATTTAAAGATGATATAGATTCATCAGCATATGAATATTCTATTAACTCCCTTTTACATGTGGCAGCCCATTTCATATTAGGATGCTCCTAATTACAAGGAAGATTGTTTTATTTGGCAAAAAATTTACCCTAATGTAACTTTTATTCATTGGATCTAGGTTTACTTATAACATTAGCTCACAAACAGAAGTTCTTTTTTCTTTCTTTCTTTTTTTAATCTCTAAAGGGTCCGATAGTACATATTTTAGGCCATGCAGACCATATGGTCCCTGTCACAATTACTCAGCTCTGCTGTGGTAAGGAGAAAGCATCCATAGACAATAGTACACAACATGAATAAATGTGGCTATGTTCCAATAAAACTTTGTTTATACAAACAGATGGCAGGCCAGTTTTAGCCCAAGGGCCATAGTTTACTGACCCCTGCTATAACTATGTTTAACAAATTTTAAGGCACATTTTATTTTTCAAACAATTCAAACTCTTCTCCAGCCTAAACATGACAAGGTTCTTTGACTACCCCTGATATAAGATTTTGAATCATACGTCTATGTTTTTCAGCAATATGCCCATATATTTGTTAGACTGTGGTACTCATAGTATAATAAATCTCTCTTCAAATGGTTAGAAAAGCAATAGATTAAGGTTATTAGCTCCCTTTTTATGGACACTGTAGTCTAATAAATTTTGTGACTGAATTAACTATTCAGGACAGCACATTACTATGTGAACTCATGCATCAGATTAAGACCCCTTTCTGCACTGTGAGGAGAGGGACCTCTATTGAGGCTGCTACTTCTTCTGTCTATGACTCACTTCTGCTAATTGTGCTCTGTGGGGACAAAATTAGTAGACTACTGTGTTCTTGAAATTCCAGAAGAGCAGATGCAACCGCTCAGTACCTAATGAACCAGCTTCTTACATCCAAAAGCCCAGTCTAGGCTATGCCTTTTGTTTCAGATTCTAGATACTCCCAAGTTCTGGTGATTTCCTCATTGACCTGTGAACTGGAAAGGCTCTGTGGAGCATGGTCAGTGCAGCCAGACCTTAGATGACTTGTCGTAATCCACACTGGGCTATGTTCAAATTGCCCATGGGAAGAAGAGACACTTCCTGGGATAGGAGGAGTGTCAATCCCACCCTTTGGAGAGTGAGCTTCCTGGAGATTTACCTCAATGATGTCTGCCACTGTATCTGCAGCCTTTGGTCAAAGGGTAGAATTAGAAACCACAAATGATCCTTCATTCTATATGCTTTTTTTCAACTTCAGCTTTAGTGTAGAGTAGACCATCTGAAGAACTGGTGCTGTTACTACAACCAGGCTTTACAAAGTCAACCTTTGTCATTGTCTTCACGGCACTTATCACTAAGCAAAATTATCTTTCTGTCCTTCTTTCTTCATTCTCTCTTCCCTCTCTCCCTCCTTCCTTTTTTCCTTTCCTTCCTGCCTCCCTCCCTCCCTCCCCTCTTTCTTTCTTTTTTTCTTTCTTGAACTACTATATGAGTAGAATAGCTTTCCTGTTTTCTGTTTAAGGTCTCTGGTCTCTTTTTTTTTTTTTTTTTTTTT